>BSBK01003221.1:90000-302500 GCA_027943335.1 Chamaecyparis obtusa | reverse complement strand
TTAAATGCCTATGATAACCCTATTCCACCCATGGAGTCACTAGAACACTCGCGACCATGCTCGACCCAAGTGAGCGCAAGGTGCACTAAGCATAATTGGACAATGATCTTATGAGGATTGTTTCTTAGACCTCGTGAGAGGTATCAAAAAACTATTAGGGGCTACAAGATCATGTTTCTAAGGTCTACAATAACCTCTCTCAGTTTTGGGCAATTTGACTTCATTTGCATTTGGCAAGGTGATCTCAGTCGATGCCAAAACTTGTAGTGAGGGTTAGTTGAAAGTAGCTCAGCAGTGTATCTTTCAAACCATCCATCCTGCCATTGAACCTTCTACTCCATTAGCTCCAATTGGCTGGGTAAACACCAGTGACAACCCTATTCCACCCACAGAGTCACTGGAACACTTGCGGCCACACTTGACCCAAGTGACACCAAGGTGCACTAAGCATGATTGGGGAGCGATCTTCTAAGGCTCGTATTGCAAACCTTGTGAGAGGTATCAAAAAAATGTTAGGGGCTATGAGATTGTGTTTCTGAGGTCCACAATAACCTCTCTCAGTTTGGGCAATTCGACTTCATTTTCATTTGGCAAGGTGATCTCAATCGATGCCAAAACTTGTAGTGAGGGTCAGTTAAAAGTAGCTCAGTAGTGTATCTTTCAAATCATCTAACCTAGCATCAAATCATCTACTTCATCAACTCTGGTTGGCTAGGTAAATGCTAGTGACAACCCCATTCTACCCACGGAGTCATTGGAATGCTCGTGACCACGCTCGACCTAAGTGACCCCAAGGTGCACTAAGCACGGTTGGGAAGCGATCATTTGAGGCTTGTATCTCAGACCTCATGAGAGGTATCAACAAACCTTCAAGGGATACAGGATCATATTTTTGAGGTCTACAATAACCTCTCTTATTTTTGGGCAATTTGACTTTGTTTGCATTTGGCAAGGCGATCTCAGTCGATGCCAAAACTTGTAGTGAGGGTCAGTTGAAAGTAGCTTAGGAGCGTATATTTCAAATCGTCTAACCTAGCATCAAACTTTCTGCTCCATCAGCTCTAGTTGGCTAGGTAAATGCCATTGACAACCCCATTCCTCCCACAAAGTCACTGGAACGCTCGTGACCATGCTCAACCCAAGTGACCCCAAGGTGCACTAAGCACAATTGGGCATCGATCTTCCAAGGCTCATATCTTGGACCTCATGAGAGGTATCAAAAAATCATCAAGGGATTTGGGATCATGTTTTTGAGGTCTACAATAACCTCTCTCAGTTTTGGGTGATTTGACTTTGTTTGCATTTGGAAAGGTGATCTTAGTCGATGCCAAAACTTACAGTGAGGGTCAGTTGAAAGTAGCTCAGTAGTGTATCTTTCAAACCATATGTCCTAGCATCATACCATCTACTCCATTGGCTCTGATTGGCTGGGTAAATGCCACTAAAAACCTCATTCTACCCATGGAGTCACTGGAATGCTCCCTCGACCCAAGTGACCTAACAACACAAGTGCTACATTTCTCTGTGGATTTAGTAAACCCCAATATGATGAGTTATATACATAGTGAGTATATACATAGTATTGAAACAATGTAGTATTAAGTGGCTCAAGTGAGTATATATAATGGTATGAAACATAAGAACATAGGAAATTTATAGAATTTAAACCTCAAACATAATAAGCTCCATGAACAGGGTATTCCAGAGTAAAGAAAAACAAATGTAACTTCGACAAGATATAATTTAAATCATAATGATAGTCATAGTCAAGATATAACTTCACCATTCAATTCCATAAACCTAAATAATAAATAAGTATAGAAAATATGATGAAAATATAACATAAAAATGAACATGTTCTATATATAGAAAGTATCAAATGTATCAAAAGTATCTCCATATACAAATATGGCACATGCTATTTCAAAATGTCTACAGAATCAATGTTTCAAGGTGTACAATGTAGCATATATGCCATCTCAAAATGTGCCAGGTGGCATCTCTAAATGACCAAAAATCTAAAACTACATCCTATACCATAAGGGGATCATCAAAATGTAGCCTCTTTGAAGAAGTATTTGCCTCTAATTGATCCTGCATAATTTAATTTAAAATTATAACTAAATAAAAATATTTGTACTTGGCCTCTCGGTCACCTACCATGATCACGTGTCCTAGCATAAGTCTTTCATAGCAAAGGGACCATGCCAATAATACCAACTCTAACCTATAAATATATATTTGCAATAATGAGATTAGTAGAGTGGTGCAACATAGAGTAATAAATCTACAAAATAGGATGATAACATAATAAAATTACAAATTGATTGAACTAAAATTAAAACTTACATTTGTGGATCCCTCCTCTGGAATAGTGGGCTGGGTCAACAAAGATACGAAAGATTCTCATGGGCCCTCCCTCACGCTGGGAGTAACCTATGAGAGTAAAAATATTGTCAATTATATATAAATGCACTTCATCATAACAACCCTAGTTACAAAATACAAATAACAATATATAATAGTCTACGTATAATCAGGCTATCACTCCAAATTGAGATGCTTGTCAGCCTAGGCTCCCAAACCCGTGTTGGGACATCATCAAGAGCCACACCCTATACAATAAAGTGCAAGTAAAATATTTATTACTACACACAAGTGGCATACATATGCATGCAAAATTAATCTTAAACAATTAATTACCTTTCCTTTGTCAACACCTGATGAAGGAACCCCCTCATGCCCCCTACTAACATTAGTTGTAGCCTACAAGAGTACAATAAGATGACAATATATTAGTAAATGTATGAATTTTATTGCTTTAATTGATAGAGATTTAAGCATGTACACCAAATGATATAAAAAAACCTATTGGGTACATAATCTATAATATACCGTATAGGCATCAAGGCCAAATGAAATGGCTGAAAGTGTGGAGTCATCCACCTATCTCAACTTCTCCTCTATCATCGACTGAACATAAATGGAAAAAATATATATACATAAGTGCATGCAATCATTAAAACTAATCTAAATAAATAAATTATTTTTAAATTAAATAAGTCATGTGACAAATTTATTTATAATGTTTACTCTTACCATATCAATAGGAGTCCATGGCTTTGCATACACTCCTGAGCACTCTCATGAGATGTAGATGCTCCATGAGGTGTTGCAGCCTCTATAGTTGTGCCTCCTATATCCTCCTCATCAATAACATACTAATATGTATCAGCATCAGTAAGTGGTATGAGGCACATATTCTTGCATATAATGCAAATATGGGGCTTGCATACATGTGAACTCTGGCGAGATGTCGATGCACCAGAATCATCCACACCAGGAGGCAACACTGACCTGGTCTGTATGATCAACTGATCACTCAGAAAATGAATGGACCTAATAGTCTATGAGGTATCCTCTGCAATGATATCGGGATGCTACACTAGAGGAGGGGGTGCAACATTAGTGGGAGGGACAAAGGTAGTGGCCTTTTTGCATTGGGAAAATGGCCTAGTCTAAGGAGCTCCTCCACCTACTCCCATGTTAGGCCTCATGCTAAAATAATTAACATGGTGACTAAGTACAAACTCAGCATACAATTTTTTTATGAAATAGAAAGGGAGCTCCAAATTTCTATGGGGTGGTTTATCAAAAACCATCCACCAGCAATCCCAAAAGTCTGTGCACATTACTTCATTTATGCACCATTTTATTGATAATTTGGTCTTTTTGGGGTCAACTTGTAATCTAGTTTTAGGATTCACAAAAAGGGAGGCTATATCTTCCTTAGTTATATTAAGGGCTACAATCCCATCATGGTCAAGCCCATCATCATATTGGGCATGCATATCATCACGCCAATGAAGAGCAACATTATGTTTCCATGTGAGTGTGTCAGTGTTTTCAACAATAGTATTTAAAGTGGCAAGCATGGGACCTAATGTAGGTATATTCTGATATGTGTTTTGGAAACCTCGTACTGTGTTCAAATTATCTTGTATCAAATCTTCTAAAGATTGAGGGTTTTGAGATAGGGGATTGTTTTAGAGATCGTTATTTGGTGCGGGAGGGTTATTTTTTTCTTTGTTGTCAGTCATGCCTGATTAAATTAAAAAAAAATCTAAATTTCAATTTGACTTCATATATTATTACATAAATAAATACAAAACCCCATTTCAACCAAAAAAACTACATCTAACATCAAAAAGAAATAAAATAATCAAAATATACAAAGAATTTACTTACCGTATATACTGCAGAGTCGAATTTGTTGTTGCAAAAATCAGATACTCAAAGAAATTGATTATCAGATATATAGAGCCATTTTACAAACCAAAAACAATGAGAGAAATGAGAAACATGGCCTGCGGGTTTTGATTTATGCCATAGGTTTCAGGTTCCCAATTTTTTTGGGTACCCGATTTGGATTGTGCTTTGGTGTTAGGTTTTCCCAGGTGTACTAACACCAAAGGCTATGAAAAAGTCAACAAGCATTTTCATGCACTTTTGGATGAGTGAAAAGTGAATATTTTTCACATCGCCAATTTTTGGCACCTCATGATCTTGCACATACCCAAATGTTGTGAGGATCCAATGGATTTTATATGCTTACATGATTAATTAGGAAATGGAGAGTTGATTTGATTATGATACGATGAGATTTATTGCAAATTGAAAGTTGATTACTTATGTGGATTTTATGAGTGCACATGATTCCAGGAGGGGAAAAGGTTACATTCAATATGCATAGTGAATTTCAATTGATTATGAGACATAGAAAAGGATTTGTTAAGTTCAATGTAATTGATTCATTTATGATATGGATTTATATTTCTTGGACTACTGATGTTGGATTTAGTGTGCAAGGGATTAGACCATGGTATTATTAGGGAACCTAAACATGGGCCAATGTGAATTCAGTATGAACCAAGGTTGCGTCTAATGAAAGAAAAAAACCTCATTGTATCATATTTTATTTGTAAATGTAATGAGCTTGTATGTTTCTATTCAAATTGTTAAATTGTAAATTTTAATTTATGTGTGCTCAAGTGGAAATGTCATGTGTCTTGTCAGGTGTAAAATATGTGTGTGTCACTTAACACTTGTATTGTGTACATGTGGCCATGACATGTTCCACTTGGGGATTGGATGACCCCCAACCTAGGTAAGTACCTTTTTGGATCCACATGTGAATCCCTTTCTTAGGGAGCTTGAGGGAGGGTCATGTCATTGATTTTCGAATTGAATCTTATAATGAACATTTGGGGGGTTAGAAAGGTGCCTAGGGGTGTGTTTGGGTCATTTTTAGTAAGCCCATTTGGTATACTTATGGGTAAGGGTCAATTTTAACAATAGGACTATTACCCTAATTTCCATACACATGCAAATTTGGCCAAACCTATCCCCAGGTCTATGTTTTCACCTTGCCAAGCATCCCTAAAAATTTCATGGCTTTATCTATTTCTCCTTGGTCTCCGCAACTGTTTCTAGGTCCCTGGCTAGGTGCAAAACCCTTTAAAATTTTGAAAAATGTAGCTATTGTGCTAAATTGACCCTGCAAACCCTAGCCTTGTTATAATTTATTATTTCTTTATTGGCAACTTAAAAGTCCCAATATCCATGTGCTTTTATTTTTTTTCTTCGGTCGCTAGTTCTCTAAGTTTTTTGGTGGTTACCTTTTCCATTTGGTGAACTACCGAGTGCAGTGTTTGTCTTAGTCGCAAGATAAAATGGTGGTGCTTCTAAACATTCAATGACTCCATAGATTTCCTTTCAGTTGGGCATTCGCTAAATGAAACCATAGGTTGGACTAAACACTCAGCGATTCTACAAATGCCTTGTTCGTGTATTCTGCAGACTTAACCAAGGTTAGGAATTCTATTCGGCAAATCAGCGATTCTTCCTTTGGTTGTGCATTCGCTAAGCTTCCAGAGTAAAATTTGTAGTGGGGTCCCAATTATTGAGATCAACGGTTATCATAAGATCTCATAGGGTCTATCAGAGGCATGCGATCTTACGACAACTGTCAATCTTCCCTTCTATGCAGCGCTTCATGCCTTTGTGGGTCCATTGCCACAGTGTCCTATGTGGAGGTATTTCATTGGTTAGAGGGAGATGACTTGTAATTTGTCAGTGGGCTCAGTTGTCAGTCCTCTTTTGATCTAACGGCTGGCATGTTTTTTGATGAAAAGTGTCAGAAGCTTGTGAACTTAAGACAGCTGTTGATTTCTCCTGGTGACGTAACTCTTCATTCAGACGGGTCCACTACTATGTGTATAAAAATGGTGGCTTCTGATTGGTCCACATAATGGTGATTTGGTAGTATGTCAGTGGGACTAGGTTTCCAACATTTTAAAAGGCTCTGACATCTGCTGAGGATCAACGACTGGCACATGCGATCATATGCCCCCCGTTGATCTTACTTTATCTCTGAGCTTCTTCGGTGGGTCCTTTCTTTTTGACATGCTTGAATTTGATTGGTTACTGCATGTTGATGAGGACTTCCAGGTAGACCGATGTGTCAGTGAGATTGTGGCTTAATGAAGATCTATGGTGGGTGTATGATCTGAAAGAATATTTGAGGGATATGAGATCTTGCACCTGTCATTGCATAAGAACCTTGTCTTAAGTGGGTCTGATGTCAAAGAGGTGCTGAGGTGTTGCTGGTGAGGCGGCCAGAGCAAATAAAAGATTGACAGGTGGCAAGTCTGGGCCTAGGTTTGACAAATATTTGGTGGCCCCAATAACTTCTCTTTGGTCGCTCATTCGCATGATAAGATAGAAATGCTCTAAATGATCTGGCAAGTGTACAAATGTGTGTATTCACAAAATCATGGGATAAGTTAGTGAGGCCCTAAAATTTTCAGTGATCTGGTGATTATCTTCGGTCGCTAGTTCGCCAAATGTAGGCCAAAATTCTCATGAATGGTTAAGGGAGTATTCTGTGAGTCGGCAAATGAAGGATTTCTCTTGTTCGTGGGATATAACCAAGGTTAGCTAAAAGACTTAGAGATTCAGAAATAGCCTTGTTTGCTAAATCACTTGACCAGATGAGGGTAAGCCAAAGGATATCATGACTTAGAATTCTTTGGTCACATAGTCACTAAATGACTTGAAGGAAGAAAACTCAAGGTGGGTCCAAACATGTTGACATGCTAAAATCTCATTGGTCGTAACTTGCTGATATGGATTTGACTTTTCAAGGAAGGTTTGTGATTGTTGTCGGGATAATCTAAGCTGTTCATCTACTGAGAAATAAAGGGGATCGACAGTCACATTTTAAAATGACTAACTAGCTATTAATTTTCAAATTTAAATAGGTCTAAGAGGGTTTTTCACCAATATTTGATTTGTAGGCCGTGAGTGGCGAGGTATCTTAGAGAATTTATGTCTCCAGGACATTTACAATTGAAGGAGGATGATGAGGAGGTCTAGGCAGCCATCATGGGTCATTTCTTGTCTCAGAAAGGTACCATTTATGCATTCATGGCAGGACTTTGTGCAGGAAAGTAGATGAATCCAGGTTTCTTGTTCGTGAGTTGATGCAGTACAGAGATGGGCACATAATATCTGATCGGCCATAGTATTATAGAGATGTATTTATGATCAGATTTGATGGCAGTAAGGGTTTTAATATTATTCTAATGTAAAATCCATCAAACCCTAGTTAGGTTTTGGACTTTTGCCTACATGTAGTTGAGTATGTATATATTGTTTTTTTGGAGCTTTTGAGCTCAGAGTTGGACAATTGTAAAAAGAATTTCATTTTTCTTAAGGTTCATCTATGGTATCATCTCTACCCTCTAGCTTATATAGTTGTATTTCTCCCATTGATTATTCAGATATTGCAGAGGTATTTTGTGACAACCCTTCATGTCCCTATGCTTCCTTGTTTGGGTCATCTCTTATTGGATCAAAGTATATGTATGTTTTTCAATGACAACTTAGGGTTCCTGATCCCTCTTACTTACTATGATTTTGTGTGTTATTTTGTTTGATCTAATTTAGATGCTTTTGTGGGCATACTTCAGCCCCCTAACGGTCTTGTCTCATTCCTACACCGAGTTGCAGAAGTGAATGTCTGCTTGCAGGTCATAAATTGTGTCTTATGTTTAGGCCCTTCTATGAAACACTTATGCAAGCCTATTCAGTAAGTTGTGACCTACTAGACCTAAGCCTTTCATTGCTTACATTCATCTATACTGAGAGCCAAACCCTAATTTTGGTGCATCACCTAGTAGGTAGTTTTCTTTCAGTCATTTCCCTTTCCAAGCACTCCTTCTATCCCTTTCCCTCAAAAGTTTACTTTTCCTGTCTAAAATAAAATTAAGGTGATTATCCAAGAGGAACCAGCCTAGAACCTAGAGGTCTCATCTTAGTTAGCATAGGTCCCACAACCTAGAGATGATTCCCATGTTATACTAGGTTATCAAGACTATGAGAGCTTGAGACAAATGTGCAAACTTAGTGTATAACAATTTTCGCACGCCCAGTGGGACAGTAACAGAATCAGATTCATGTTAAAGATATGCTATCTCTGATATACAAATTGCATAAAATAGGATTTTAGGAGTCACTCTACCAAGTATATCTGGTGACTCCACTAATTTTGAGGATCAGGGCTAACCTTGTTCAATGTTTATGAGAAAAATTGAGACTAGGAGCTCAAAGCCTGCCCAATTTTTAGAGTTTCCCTCGAGAAGAAGTCACAAAGGCAGGTCAACTCAGGGAACATCCCCTGCAAGGAGAGTTCAATCAAAACCACTGGATACCTCGGATAGGAGACCTTTTCCATTTCATTCTAGAAGAAGAGGCAGATCTCTAACTAGAGATCTAGAGCAGGATTCAAATCCAGTAGCAAATATAGCTCATATAGTTGTTAATCTTCAGATTCCAACTCCTGCAATGGCTAGATAGTTTGCCTTTGTACCCTTTAACCAAGGGAGCCTATTGGCTTTTTCCCAACATCATGATGTACCCTTGGTGGCACGAAAGAGTATACATGATTTCATAGGTGAAGGGTAGACAACTGATTTTGAGCACATAAGAGATGTGACCACCATCTGTAGTATACACAACATTACTCAAGAGGATGTGGCCACAAAATTATTGGCAACCTCTCTAAAAGGTAAGGCTCTTGAATGGTTTAGAACTCTAACTGTTGGTTCTATTACTTCATGGGATGAATTAGGGCATGCATTGAGTAAACATTTTGAGGATAAATCAGATAACTTGTCTCTAGATGAGCAGTTAACAACTATTAAGAGAGACCCTCAAGAGAAAATGATAGATTACAATAGTAGATTCCTCAAAACATGGAATAGAATTCCAGTATCAGTAAGACCATCAGCTGACCATGCTTTTCTATACTACTTGCAAAGTTTAAATGGTCAAATTTCTATCATGATCCAATCTATGGGTGGTACTTCTTTACCCCAGGCCTTTGACATAGCTTTTAGGGCTAAAAATTGTCTAATCAAAGTAGACATGATTGCTAGAAGGCCTCCAATGCCCTTTTTTCCTAGCCTTCAACCCATTGCACCTACCCAAGTACCCCCATTTACCCCTATTCCCACCATATTGGCACCCCAAGCTAGTACTAGTGGTCAAGAACTAACAACTAGTTTCTCTCAAGAGCTACAAGAAATAAAGAATAGCCAACAAAGCAATCAACAAGAAATGACAAATTTTTTGCAGACCTTGACTAAGGAAGTTACCAATCTAAAGAAACAAGGTCAAGGAATCAGACCACCCTTTTAGTCACAAGGCCAAGGTCCTAATCAACAATATCAAAATCAAGGATAGCCTTATCAACAAAATAGGCCATCATACCAAGGAGGCTATCAAGAAAAAAGACAAAGTTTTAATCAGAGGCCATTCCAACCATATAACCCTGCACCTCTAAATTCTAAAAATCTAGTGAGGGATATGGTTCCTAGTCAAAATAATATGGCTATGGATAATGAATGGTGTTTTCCTTGTAATCAGCCTCATAATCAGGCTACATGTTCAAATGGATGGATGAACCAATATCTAATGGTTCAAAATGCCTCCCAAGCTCAACCAAAGGTTTCATCCAGTGGGTCAGTTCCTCAACAAGAATCACAAGAAAGTGAGACTGCTCTTTTCAATTGGGAGCAACCAGACTTCAATAGAGTCAATGATGAAGTTTCTTTTGTTGCCTATACAAGAGCAAAAAGAAGATCCCAAGACATGGAGAGAGAAAATTTCAATGCCAAAGCCACTACATCTAGAAAGCCACCGTAGCAAGCTACTCCCATCACACCTAAGGAGGCTCCTGTCATTACAAGCAAAGAGAACCAACATTCTAAAGAGGTGGAGCCCATCATAGTAAAGGCATAACAAAGAGTACACATTGTGACACCATTTAATATTGTGGATAACATGAAGAAGGTGAATGTCACCATGTCCATGTGGGACTCTTTGGCTCTTCCAGGATAACCTAAAATTTTGAAGAAGGCCGTGGCAGAAGTGACAATTCCTCAACCTACAAAAGAAGCTACAAAGCCAGTGTTGGTTAACACTGATCAAGAAAAGGAGGCCCCAAGTAGCAACTCCAAAGACAATGCCATTCAAGGTAGGAATTCAAAACCACCTCCCTTTTATGTATCTTTAATCATTGGAAAATCTTTAGTGCATAATTTTATGGTAGATAGTGGAGCTACTAGCACTATAATGCCCAAGAAAGTAGCTGACCAATTAGGACTAAAATATGATCCCTTCCAAAAGAAGGTTACCCAACTTGATGGATCCTCAGTCAATACCATAGGTGTGGCCAAGGATACCAGTTTAATCCTACATGCTAGTCCTAATTTTTCCATCCTCCTTGATATATATATCATAGATCTCCCCGCATTATTTGCTATATGTCTTTCAAGGGACCAAGGTCACCATTAAGTTAGAACCATTAGCGGCACACCATATAGAACCATATGTGTCCAATACCATCAATGCAAACAGCCCTATATTTGATGATAGTGACTTCCAAACCATTAGTGAAGCAACCACAAAGATAGAAAGTATCCTTGATATTTTTCTAGATGAAAGAGCTTCAGAGGCCCAAGAAAGCCTTGTTTGGGATTTTGGTTTGGGAAGTTATTTGATACAAGAGAGTGGAGCCATAGAACCAAGCCTTCTCAAAGAGGATATTGATTCAATGGATCAGAGCAATCAGGATTGGGAACTATTTTTTGATGGAGCTAGAAGTAGACATGGTTTTGGTGGTGGTGCTATGCTAGTGTCCCCAAAAGGAGAAAGGTATTATACTACCTTTAGATTCAGTTTCTCCTGCACTAACAATACTGCAGAGTATGAAAGTCTAGTCAATGGACTAGAATGGGCTAGGAAAAGAGGGCTTAAAGCCTTAAAAGTTTATGGTGACAGTGAGTTAGTTGTCAGCCAAGTGAGAGGGATAAGTGCAACCAAGAATGACACCATGAAAGCATACAAACATAGAGTTTGGGATGAAATTGAAGACTTTTGTGCTTTCAATATTGTTGCTATCCCTAGGAAGTTAAATCAAAATGTAGATAGATTAACTATTGTTGGATCTTAGTATGATATTCCAAATAACATTTCAAAAGAAATGGATCAATAGCATATCAAAGTGATTGTCAGACCTTCTATTCTTGATAATGATGTTAATTGGTAGGTGTTTGACAATGATGAACAAATTCTACAGTTCTTGTTTGAAGAAGATGCTTTTTCAGAGTACAATCAAGATAGGCTATCACAAAATTATGGTGATCAAGTCATACAACTAAAGTCCAATAAGATGCCTAGAGGTCTTGTCACCTTAGAGACTGTCTTCAACAAGGATGATGAAGTCAAGAAAAATAAAGCCAGCCTAGTAGTCCAACAAGAACATTGTGTTGAATTAGAGTTAGAACCAGGTAAGAGCTTAAAATTAGGAAAAGTAAACACTAAATTGGAAAAGAAAGCTTATACCCAATTATTCAAATAATTCACTGATGTTTTTGCATGGAAATATGAGGATCTAAAAGGTTTTGATCCTACCCTTGCTCGACACACTATTGAATTAGAACCTAATGCCAAACTAGTAAGGCAAAAACAAAGGCCTGTTAATCCAGAGCTTGAGCCACTTATGCATAAAGAGGTACTCAAATTGATAGAAAGTGGTATCATCTACCCCATCAAGCATACTAGTTGGGTTTCCAACCTTGTTCCTGTCAGGAAGAAGAATGGGGAGTTAAGGTTATGTGTTGACTTCAGAGATCTTAATAGGGCCTCATTAAAGGACCGCCATCCACTACCTTCTATGGAAAAAATCTTACAATGTGTCTCTAGATCTGAGAGATTTTCATTTTTGGATGGCTATTTAGGTTACAATCAGATCCTAGTTAATGAAGAGGATCAATACAAGATTGCATTTACAACCAAGTGGGGAACCATGGCTTATCAAAAGATGCCCTTTGGTTTGTGAAATGCAGGTGCTACATTTCAAAAGGTAATGGATATGGCCTTTAAAAGCCTTATGTACAAGTTTGTGCTGGTCTACTTAGATGACATAACTGTCTATTCTAGACATGTAGTAGATCACATCAAACATTTGAGGAATATTTTTGAAAGGTGTAGAGAATTTGGGATATCTCTTAATCCCAAGAAATGTGTGTTTGCAGTTCATGAAGGAAAATTGTTGGGATATGTAGTAGCCAAAGAAGGGATCATAGTAGATCCTAAGAGAATTGCAGCTATCCTAGAGCTACCCCTACCACATCACAAGAAAAGTCTCCAATCTTTCATAGGAAAGATTAATTTTGTTAGGAGGTTCCTACCTAACATTGCAGATTTTCTCACGCCTTTGACAACCATGTTAAAAAAGAGTCCAGCTTTTAGTTGGACCAAAGATGGGAGAGTTAATTTCTAAGCTATCAAATAAGCCTTAACAAAAGCCCCTACTCTCCCACATCCAAATTTCAGTAAGGATTTTATCCTTTATGCTTATGGGGGTCATGATGCTATATCTGCAATGTTGACTCAAGAAAATTTAGATGGATTGGAGCAACCTATTGCTTTCTTTAGCAAAGGTTTAGAGGAGTATGAATAGAGATACTCTTTTGTAGAAAAACATGTGCTTGATGTGGTGAAGAGACTTAAAAAGTTTAGATATATATTGAACCATAGCAAGGTACACTTGAAAGTTACTCATCCAAGTGTCAAAGAGTTTTTGCTTTCCAAGGACCTTAATGAGAAAAGAGCTGGTTGGATCACCAAGGTGATGGAATATGACATAGATATTCAAACCACCAAGTTGGTTAGAGGAAGAGGTCTTTGTGAGCATTTGGTAGGGGATGAAAGTTCAAAGAAATTGGAACAAATAGATGCATCTCTAGTTGTGCATTCTATAGAAGAACAAGTAAAGGTAACAAGTTGGTTGCCTAATATGATCAATTATTTGAAGATAGGACAATGTCTTGCAGATTTGGATTCAGCAAAAGGAAGGTATTATAGGTTACAATATGTTCCTTTTGTGCTGATTGATGAAGTTCTTTTCAGAAAGGATCATAGTGGTGTCCTTCTAAGATGCATAGATTCAGAGAAGGTAGCAGATGTCCTATTTGAGTTTCATGGTGGAACTTCTGGAGGTAACTTTTCTCCTAGGACTACTACTTTTAAAATCATGAGGATTGGATACTATTGGCCATCTATCTTTAAGGATAGTCATGATTATGTGAGAAAATGCATCAAGGGTGCCATGTTTGTAGGAAAAGAAAGGCTTGCAGCCTTGCCCCTACAACCAATCAGAATAGAGCAGCCCTTCATGAAGTGGGGTATAGATTTCATTGGCATGATCAATCCTCCATCTATTGGAGGCCATAAATGGATAATTACTACAATAGATTATTTCACTAGATGGATAGAAGCAATTGCTTTAAAGGAGGCCAATGAGAGTGTTGTCCTAGGTTTTTATGATGATATAGTTCATAGGTTTGGCACTCCTGATTCCATAAATTCAGATAATGCATTAGGATTCATAGGCCTCAAGGTTTCAGAGTGGGTAGTCAAGAATGGCATCTATCTAAATACCAGTTCCATTTACTACCCCTAGGGCAATGACCTAGCTGAATCAACAAATAAGAACTTGATTAAGATAATCAAGAAGACTCTGCAAGACAACCGGAGAGAGTGGCATACAAAGTTGAAGTCTACCTTGTGGTTAGATAGAATTACTCCAAAGAATATCATTGGGAATTCTCCTTATGTGTTAGTGTATGGAAAAGAGGCCAAGTTGTCTATCTCAGTTGATTTGCTAGCCCTAGACCTAGCCACTCAATATGCTCTATTTGAAGAAGGAGATCCCTTGTAGATTAGATATGCTCAGTTGATGGAGTTGGAAGAGATCAGAGACAAATCAATGCAGGATATGGAGTTCCACCAAATTCAGACAAAGAGGAGTTTTGACAAAAGAGCCAGGGTCAAGAATTTCAAAATTTGAGATGTGGTTCTCAAATGGATGAATTCAGATCTAGACCTGGTAGGCATACAAAATTTGACTCATTTTGGGGTGGATCATTTGTTATAATAGAGTGTAAGGGATCTAATGCTTTCCAGCTATCAGATCTTGAAGGATTTTCCCTACCTATCTCAATGAATGGATTCCACTTGAAGCCCTACTTTGAGGTTAATCCCTCTCTATAAATTCTTGTAAATATGTGTTCCCCTGCTTTCTTTCCCTACTTTTTAGGTTAGTTTTCCTATTTTCCAAGAAGTGCTCATGCACAGTTTGTCCCTCTGGTTCCATTTTTGTTTCTCTATCAAGAGGTTGTGCTCAGGAATTAACCCCCATGCCCAATGAATTGCTTTAAGGCCACTGGTTTTCCATGTCTAGCAGGCTAACATCCAGCAGAAATCACCAAAATGTTACCCTAATTTACATATACATGCAAATTTGGTGAAACCTATCCCCAAGTCTCTATTTTCACCTTGCCAGGCATCCCTAAAAATTTTATGGCTTTATCTTTTTCTCCTTGGTCTCTGCAACTGTTTCTAGGTCCTTGGCTAGGTGCAAAACCCTTTAAAATTTTGAAAAATGTAGCCGTTGTGCTAAATTGACCCTGCAAACCCTAGCCTTGTTATAATTTTTTGTTGCTTTATCAAAAACTTAAAAGTCCCAATATCCACGTGCTTTTATTTTTTTTCTTCGATCGCTAGTTCTCTAAGTTTTCCAGTGGTTACCTTTTCCATTTGGTGAACTAGCGACTGTAGTGTTTATCTTAGTCGTAAGATAAAATGGTGGTGCTTCTAAACATTCAGCAACTTCATGGATTGCCTTTCAGTCGGGCATTCGCTAACTAAAACCCTGGGTTGGACTAAACACTCAGTAATTCTGTGAATGCCTTGTTCACGTATTCTACAGACTTAACCAAGATTAGGAATTCTATTCGGCAACTGAGCAATTCTTCCTTTGGTCGTGCATTTGATAAGCTTCCAGAGTTAAATTTGCAGTGGGGTCCCAGTTACTAAGATCAACGGTTGTCATAAGATCTCATAGGGTCTGTCAGAGGCATGCGATCTTATGACAACCCTCCATCTTCCCTTCCATTCAGTGCTTCATGCCTTTGTGGGTCCATTTCCATGATGTCCTATGTGGAGGTATTTCATTGGTCAGAGGGAGATGACTTGTAATTTGTCAGCGGGCCCAGTTGTCAGTCCTCTTTTGATCTAATGGCTGGCGTATTTTCTCATGAAAAGTGTCAGAAGCTTACTAACTTAAGACAACCGTTGATTTCTCCTAGTGACGTAACTCTTCATTCAAGTGGGTCCACTGCTATGTGTATACAAATGGAAACTTCTGATTGGTCCACATAATGGTGATTCGACAATATGTTAGTGGGACCAGGTTTCTAGCATTTTAAAAGGCTCTGACATTTGCTGAGGATCAATAGCTGGCACATGTCTGGAAGGAATATTTGTGACACATGCGATCATACACCCATCATTGATCTTTCTTTATCACAGAGCTTCTTTAGTGGGTCCTTTCTTTCTGACATGCTTGAATTTTATTGGTTTTTGCGTGCTGATGAGGACTTCTAGGTAGACCGATGTGTCAGTGAGGTCGTAGCTTAATGAAGATCTATGGTGGGCATATGATCTGAAATAATATTTGAGGGGTATGAGATCTTGCACCCACCATTGGATTAGAACCTTGTCTTAATTGGGTCCAATGTCAGAGAGGTGCCGAAGTGTTGTTGATGAGGCAGTCAAAGTGAATAAAAGATTGATAGGTGGCAAGTCTGGGCCCAGGTTTGACAAATATTTGGTGGCCCCGATAACTTCTCTTTGGTCACTCATTTGCATGATAAGATAGCAATGCTCTAAATGATCTGGCGAGTGTGCGAATGTGTGTATTTATAGAATCATGGGATAAGTTAGTGAGCCCCTAAAATTCTCAGCAATCTAGTGATTGTCTTCGGTTGCCAGTTCACCAAATGTAGGCCAGAATTCTCATGAGTGGTTAAGGGAGTATTCTGCGAGTTGATGAATGAAGGATTTCTCTTGTTCACAGTATATAACTAGGGTTAGATGAAAGACTTAGAGATTCAGTGACAGCCTTGTTCGCTGAATCGCTTGACCAGACCAGGGTAAGCCAAAGGATCTCATGACTTAGAATTCTTTAGTTGCATAGTCGCTGAATGACTTGAAGGAAGAAAACTCAAGGTGGGTCCAAACATGCTGACGTGCTAAAATCTCATTGGTCATAACTTGCTAATATGGATTTGAATTTTCAAGGAAGGTTTGTGACTATTGTCAGGATAATCTAGGTCGTTCATCTGCTAGGAAATAAAGGGGATCGATGGTCACATTTTAAAATGACTGGCTAGCTGTTAATTTTCAAATTCAAATAGTTCTAAGAGGGTTTTTTGCTAGTATTTGATTTGCAGGCGACGAGTGGCGAGGTAGCTCAGAGAATTTATGTCTCTAGGATATTTGTAGTTGAAGGAGGATGATGAGGAGGTCTGGGTAGCTATCATGGGTCATTTCTTATCTCAGAAAGGTACTAGTTATGCATTCATGGCAGGACTTTGTACAGGAAAGTAGATGAATCCAGGTTGCTTGTCTGCGAGTTGATGTAGTACGGAGATGGGCACATAATATCTGATCAGCCATAGTGTTATAGAGATGTATTTATGATCAAATTTGATGGTAGTTAGGGTTTTAATATTATTCTAATGTAAAATCCATGAAACCCTAGTTAGGTTTTGGACTCCTACCTGCATGCAGTTGAGCATGTATATTTTTTTTTTTGGAGCTTTTGAGCTCAGAGTTGGACAATTGTAAAAAGAATTTCATTTTTCTTAAGGGTCATATGTGGTATCATCTCTACCCTCTGGATTATACAATTGTATTTCTCCCATTGATTATTCAGATATTGCATAGGTATTTTGTGACAATCCTTCATGTCCCTATGCTTCCTTGTTTGGGTCATCTCTTATTGGATCAAAGTATATGTATGTTTTTCAATGACAACTTAGGGTTCCTGATCCCTCTTACTTTCTATGATTTTGTGTGTTATTGTGTTTGATCTAATTTAGATGCTTTTGTGGGCATACTTCAGCCCCCTAATAGTCTTGTCTCATTCTTACACCGAGTTGCAGAAGTGAATGTTTGCTTCCAGGTCATAAATTGTGTCTTACATTCAGACCCTTCTATGAAACACTTATGCAAGCCTATTCAATAAGTTGTGACCTACTAGACCTAAGCCTTTCATTGGTTACATTCCTCTATACTGGGATCCAAACCCTAATTTTGGTGCATCACCTAGTAGGTAGTTTGCTTTCAGTCATTTCCCTTTCCAAGCACTCCTTCTATCCCTTTCCCTCAAAAGTTTACTTTTCCTATCTAAAAGAAAATTAAGGTGATTATCCAAGAGGAACCAGCCTAGAACCTAGAGGTCTCATCTCAGTTAGCATAGGTCCCACAACCTGGAGATGATTCCCATATTATACTAGGTTATCAAGACTATGAGAGCTTGAGACAAAGGTGCAAACTTAGTGTATAATAAGCACAACCCCTTGTTGACCAAAAAACTCTTCCAAAACTTGGATTTTCAAAAAGGCCAAAAATCAACTTTTGGAAGCAAAGTCTTGGTTAGAACACCCATCCATTAGGATGCAAAGTCCTTTGCCCATCTTTTTGGCAAACCATTTTAGAAGCCCATTTTTAGAAAATTGTAAGAGGCTGAGGGAAGACCAACCAATTAGAAGGCTTGCCTTATCCCTAGGGGGTTTTGGGGAGTTGTGTGGAGGCCTTTTTAGCGGGGGCTCTCCATTTTTGAGAGTTTGAACACCCACTCTCTAACTTAGAGACTAGACTAGTTTTGGAAGAGCCTGGATAGGAGGGGAAGCTTGGACAAAAGGAATATCATCTTCAACTCTTGCCATTTTTTCTTTGGATCTAGGTTCGTGGCTTACTCTTTGCTTCTTGATGTACTTATTTTTTTGAGAAAGAAGGTGTTTGTAAGTTTGGTGAGACTTTTAGCTCTCCATGTCCTTGATGTTTTGTTAATCTTGTTGCTTTACATGTAAGTAGATGTGATATTAATTTGGTGTTTGATCTGTGTAGATCATTTTTTGTTTCTTTGTATGAGTTTGTTTCCCTTTGTGATGTAATGGAAAATTTTTGTGTTAAGGGAGTCTCAAGGCTACTCACCCTTGGGAGGGAAGAGTAGCCTTAGGGGTGAAGATTTTTTGGACAGTCATGAGTGTAGAGTCTCTCCTCTAGGAGGAGAGGGAAAAAAACATGGAAGTATGGGCTCCATGTATCCATTCCATTTCTTGTTATTTTGGGGACCATAAGGAGGTTTTTTTTTGGCTTGATACCATGGGGGCCATGAGGGTTTTTTTGTGCATTTGGGTATGTGGTTGAGAAGATGATTTTGTAAAACTATGACAAGGCTTGATCTATGTGATCCTTTTTTTTGTTGAGCTTCCAAGTGTGTTGGAAGAGGTAATTATGAAGCCATGTGAAGGCTTGTTCCTTTTATTTCTGGAATGGTTTTCTCCTCATTGATGCTTGGTCCACCTTCACGCCAAGAATAGGGTTATTGTGAGACCCTTTGTGCAAAATCCTTGGTTGGGAGTATTATGTGTTTATTGTCTCACTATTTTTTGTATGGATATGCATGTTTGTGAATCCACCCTTGTTTTGGTTCTCCTAGCTTGGGGGTGGCTTCATGGAGGCCTTGGTTGGAAGGTGAGCATCCCATGGTTCATCCAATCTTTCATTGCAGGTGTAGAAGTATTTGATTCTATCATGACAATGAAGTTGTACCTTGAAGGAAGGAGAGGAATAAGGAAGCTTTGAATGTATTTAAGATAATTTGTATATTATGTTTTTTCTATGAGGAAAGTATTAGCTAGACCTTGTAGAAAAGAGTCCTAATGAAATCTTTATTTGTGAGTAACTAAGTCGAAGTTCTCTTTGATAGTCCCATGTGTTAAAGAATGCTTATTTCCATCATAAGTTCATTTTATGAATTAGGTGACATGGACGTTTAATAGCTTTTATTATTGTAAATGTTTGAATATTTCTCTCTCCCTAAGAAAATGTATTAGTGCATAAATTGATTTATATACCCTTCACTATGGTTAATTGGTAAATACCTTTATTATTAAAGTTTATTTCTTGTGAAAAAGAGTTTCATATTTGTATAGTGAAATTAAGTATTAGAAATTTGATAAGAGACTAAATAAATGATCAAGTTTATATTAAAAGAAAAAGAGGGAAGAAATCTATATACAGTGTTACAATGCTTCAAAAAAATAAGCTTCCATGATATATTTAAATAGTATTATAATTCTGTTGTGATGCCTTCAAGAATATCATGTTCATTTTTTTACTTTGATGGAATCTATTTTCTAATGAACTTATTGTTTCTAGAATTTACTATATCCCTCTAAAATTTTATTAAAAAAACATTGAAATGATGTTCATTACAAATCTAGAAACTAAATACATATACAAAAATGCACATTTAAATGCATATGAACATATATATTTTCAAGAATACCCAATATATTTTATTCAAAATAAAACCTTGTATGCCTTTAAACCTGGATCAAAAACTTTATTCAAAAAAATATTTACAAAAAAAATGTTACAAATTAATAAATTAAAAAAAAAACAATTTTTCTATTGTTTATACCTAAACTTTATGTTGGTTAAATTGTTATCAGAATTTTATGATTAGTCAATTTATCTCTTAAGTTCTTTTGACCTAATAATTCAATGCATGTGAAACGACACTTCTAATATTAGGTGAGAAATTATTAATTCAATTTAACTAGATTTAAGTTGTTAATAATGTTATAGAAAATTTTATTAGATAATTTATTAAACCTTACTTGATCTAAAATAGATAATTCGTTGATCACCTTTTTATTTAATTGTCATGAGATAATCTTATCATATTGTAATTAGGAAACAAATGTATTTATGTTAGTAGTGTTTTAAGGTAAACTTTTTAGGGGAGAGTTTGATTTAATTTTATTACTCATTTAGTAGCATTTGTTTTTAATAAACATTTATTTTAAGATAAATCATAAGGATTTTATTGGCTATTTAAAAAGAATGATTTATCCATAGTTTGACGTCAACTCTTAAATTGGTAGTGTTATACACTGAATTTGTGCCTCTGATCTCAAGCTCTCTTGGTCTTGATAATCTAGTATAACATGGGAATCATCTCAAGGTTGTGGGACCTTTTGCTAACCGAGATGAGACCTCCAGATTTTAGGCTGGTTCCTCTTGGATAATCACCTTGATTTGCTTTTAAAAAGGAAAGTAAAATTTTTGAGGGAAATGGATAGAAGGAATGCATGAAAGGGAAATGACTGAAATAAAATCTATCCTACTAGGTGATGCACCAAAACTAGGGTTTGGATCTTAGTATAGAGGGATGAAACCAGTGAAAGACTTAGGTCTAGTAAATCACAACTTACTGAACAGGCTTGCATAAGTATTTCATAAGAGGGCCTAAAAATTAGACACAACCTATGACATGCAAGCAGACATTCTCTTCAGCAAGAGGACACAGGAATGAGACAGAATGACAGGGGCTGAAGAATACCCACAATCTCACTCAGATCAGATCAAACACATTAGTTCACATACAAGCTGAAAGTAAGAGGGATCAGGAACCCTAAGTATCATTGAAAGCATTCATAAACTTCAATCCAATAAGAGATAAGCCAAACAAGGAAGCACAGGGACATAAAAAATGTTAGAAAATACTTTGCAATATTTGTATTATCAATGAGAATTTACAGGATGTGGAAAACCAGAGAGTAGGAAGAAATGCTATAGATAGTTTTCCAAGAAAAGTCTTTCTCTTTTACAAAAATGTGAATCCTAAGCTCTACAAGCTCCAAAAAACATTATATACATCACTCAACTACATGCAGGCAAGAGTCAAAATTAACCAGGGTTACAAATTTTACAATTTAATATCAAACCCTAGGTCGATCAAATCTGATCATGAAAGATGTTTCTACAACATTAAAACTAATCAGATAAATGGCCCATCCATGTACCGCAATCAACCTGTAGATCAACAACCTGGACCCAACAACCCTCACCATGAATGCACTGATCGGTACCCTGTAGAGACAAGAAATGACTCCTGACTGCTAGCCAGACCTCCTTCATCAACTGTGCAACTTGCAACTGTCCTTAGAAATTCAATTCTAGCTACCCTGCCACTTCGCACATTATCCTTAGAAGAAAGCCCGTGAAAAAATAGGCCGCACTGCCTTGAAATAACAATGGTCACATGATTGCATACGGTTAGAAAGCTACATGCGATCATGTGACAAACCCTTTAGGATCTTCCACCTGGTCATGCAAGACACCTGGACCCGCAAGGAAAGCCACCTCAGCATCCCCATGATAGCACCATAAGAAAGGCCCAAGAATCCAAGGGTGGTCACATGATCACATGGGATCAGAAGATCCAATGTGAACTTGCAACCACCATAAATCTTGCATCTACGGGGCCCATGTCATTCTACCAAAATCTACTTTACTTGACCGCTAACGGTTTGTCGCATGGGTGCATGCGGTTAGGAATCCGCATGCGAACATGTGACCAACTGGAAGATGCTATCTGCTGATGGCTTGACTGCAAAAATAACCCCGGGTTCACCCTGGGTTCACTTTTTCCTTAGTCACTGAACCACTTGATCCTTTTCTTAACCCTAGGTCACATCCAACGACCACGTGAAAACCTTAGCCACACAACCATGAACTTTCTTTACCAACCCCGGGCCCACTTTGCTTTAAAATAACATTGGTCGCATGATTGCATGAGCCCAAAAGACTTCATGCAATCATGTGACAAGCTTCTGAGAGACTACCTCCACTGCCACATAGACACCTGGACCCACAAGATGTCCCACTTGTACCATGTGGATCAACCGAAACTAACCACATCAGCTAGACCCATGACAACACCGCCTGAGGACTGCAAAAGAATCTAATGGTGGTCACGTGATCGCATGTGATTGAAAGATCCCATCCGAACATGCGACCATTGTAGATTTTGAATCTATAGGGCCCATGTTATACCTTCGACCCACCACAAACTAGACATGTCACCACTCAAGGACCTATCGAAAACCCCTATCATCACCCAGTCAGCCAATGGGAAGTGGACACACCACCACCCAAGGTCCCACCACGGAGGCTACCGAAGTCCCTACTGATCACTTGTCGCATGGTCGCATGCGGTCAAGAGGCCACATTCGATCATGTGATGAACTACAAGATGCTACCCAAAGACCACTAGCGGCACCATCGAAACTATTGATGGTTTGTCACATGGTCGCATGGGCTCGGAAGAGCCTATGAGATCATGCGACCAACCATAGAATGTTAGCCACTGACCGCCACCTCGAACCGTTTGTCATTTAGAACTTTACCATGACCATTGGGATCTCATCAGATGGTTGTCGCATGATCTCATGGGATCGGAAGATTCCATGAGATCATGCGACCATCGTAGATCTCTCCTGGGAAGTCTCACCGGGACCACACTGATCGGAGTTGCGTGCTTATGAAATGAATGCCGCTAGAGGAAGAAGTCTGAAACATAGAAGGGGTCAAAAACACAGAGTGTTTTAGAGCGAAGGTCGAAAACACACTAAGCTTTTAGAGTGGAGGTTGAAAACACACTGAGCTTTCAGACCAAAGGCAGAAATATCCTGAGCCTTCAGAGAGAAGGTCGAAAACACACTGGGTTTTCGAGCCAAAAGATAGAAAACACAGTGGACTTTCAACACTTGAGCATTTCTTTTGAAAAATAGGACCATGGCCAAATATGAATGATAGGGAATTTTTGGGTAATAGGTAGTAAGTTAGATAATGATTTAATAACTTTTAATTAACCCTTAAAAAAAAAAAAATGGTGTGTTTTGCCCAAAGGATTTGGGCACGACATTTTGGTATCATAGCCAAGTTTCGCAACCTTGGGGGGAATTGGGCCCTATTATCGCTTGAAGTGCATAACACTAGGGAGAAATGGGTCTAGTAAAAACTTGAAGGCCCACAAGTTTTGAACAGCACATGGTTGGGAAAATACCGAAAAAATTAATTTTTCAAAATTTTTCTTATGTTTTAGTAAACTACATTTTTGAGGGTCTTCGGTGCATTTCTAGGCTTGGATGCCTGAAAAATTTGCCACATATGAAATTCAAGTCTAGATCTTTTGAATACCTTTCCAATGCATCAAGTGGTTTGCAATTCAGAGCTAGGACTAGAAAGTTATGCCTTCTTCAAGTAGACCTTTTTTTCTTGCATAGATTTTTGATAAATTTTAATAGTTTTGTTAGTTTATTTTAATAAACAATAAGATGGCCCTTCATTACATTATCAAGGGAATTCTTGTGACCCTTGGGATCTATCAAATTATTATAATTCTAGTTCCATATAGGATGGATCACTTTTTGGTTTAATTTGATTCCATAATTCAGCTTAATTTTTTTTCTCTCTCTATAGGAGATAGACTAGGAACATGAAAATATCTTAATGACTCAAGACAAAGGGTCAAATCAAATTGAAAACATGTTTTTCCATAAGATAATCATATAACTAGTTTAATGAGCACACCTAGATGAATAACTTAAGAGGGTTATGGATGGATTATGTTCAGTGTTGATGGAAAGCTTGAATTAAAATTATTTTGACCACATTATTAAGTAACATTAAGGCATGGTTATACACTCAATGCAAATGGAGGAATGCATTAGTTATGATAAGATGCACATAATGCTTAGACAGAGAATAAATCATAGGATTTTCTGATGCATAACATTGGAACCACCTACCCTTCTCTTGTTCACAATTTAAAACCTTATCGTTTATGGTGGAAATGTTGTAATGGAAGTGTTAGCAACTTAAAATATTTGTGTGGACACATTAGAAACTTTTTTAATAAGATTCTAGGATGCATAAATTTCCTGATATGTTCCTTTCAACCTAAATAAGAGTTACTTTAACAAGCACACACAAATAACAAAGAAAGTACCTTAAGAGTAAAAATGTAAAAAGTTACTTGGCCTAAATGATCGACCAACACTTGAGGACCCTACCCTTGATATAGGAAAGATAAGATTAATATAAGTAATGGAAAATAAAAATTCCTAGGAATTATCTCTGATTACATAAATGTGTACTCAAAGATAATTTTTTCTTTTAGAACATAAAATCAATTTCCAACAAACCTCTTTCTTAACGAGGATACAATGGTGTAATGAAGCCTATACATGTGTTAATAAAAGTCCTTTGGTAATTAAATGGAAAGCCCTAATTGAGGAGCTCTACTAAAATGATTCAATCATTGGGGATAGAATGCAACCCTTAGACCCTTTGTGTACTAATATATGGCAAGGTATTTATGAATTAAAAATAAGGAAGATGAAATATTTTTACCAATGACCTTGTTTGCCAAGTTTTGAATTAATTAATTTGAGTTGTAATGAAACTATAGTCAAACAATGGCAATGTTAGAGACTAAAATGGAACCGAAAGAGATAATGTACATTTAATCTAGCATAATAACTTGACTATTTTAATGTTGTATTAGTTATTAGTGTATAGGTATTTGAGCCTTGTTAATGCAATTATAAATAGAAGAATATAATTTATTTTTTTTAGAAATTTTACGTTTGGCTAGTTCCTTGTTTGTTACGAAGATGGTTGGGAATTAAATTACTAGAATCTTCTTGCACTACGATCCTCCTTTAAGGTTTATAGATGCAAATTTTGTGTGAGTAAATTATGAGAAGTTGTAAAATATCTATTTATTTTAGTGTGAGGACATTATTTGAATATTTCCATGTTATTAATGAGAAGGGGTAGGAAAATACCACAGGGTTGTGGAATTTCTGATGCCATTGTGTGGGAAGCATGGCATGGGGATATCAATCTTTATGATAGTTGTGCCAAACCCTGTCAAGTAAAGGAAAAACATTGGATTATGCTTTGACTTGATAGAAACTTAAGACAATCATCAAATCTATTATAGTATATTTCATATAAATTGATAAATACTAAAGAAGGGAGTAAGTCATACCTTTGTTTCTTTACACCATGTACAAATTTGTAAACACCCCTCCTCGTGAAGTAATGTAGTGTGCTTGTGGGGATGTTATGTGAAGTAGATAGTTTTTGAGGTAGTAATGTGGACAACATGCAACATAATCATGTTAATATAATCAATTAATGTAGTAGCTTATGTGTTGTGATTCTTCCTAAGCATTTGACATGTTCACCTATCCTGGGAAAGGTTGTGGTGGGCATTGAGTGTCAAACCATCGAATAGAACCACTGGAGAAGTTTGATGTAGATATGATGGTGCAAATGTTCTATTTATGCTAGTAGATATTCTCATGATGTCTTTGTGTTGATATTCATGCCCTAGTTATTTATTTAAATAAATACTCTTGTAAATGTGGTAATATGATTGTTTCATGCTTTATTGGCCTATGTAAGTAAGTTTTGGTATTTTATGGCATGTTAATATGTTCATGTAGGGAAGAAGTGGAATATCTTATAGAGTATGCTAAACCAATTAAATATGCTCTTGCCTCTCTAAATTGAGCTTGACTACATGTCTCCCAAAGGATGCGTGTTTTATGACTCACCAAATAGTAGAAAAAAATACCGAGATATCTTATCCTCTCTTGAACAAAGTATTTCGTATGCTAAGATTGCAAAAGATCATATGATAACTCCAAGGTTCCTCGACTCATGGATATGTTCAGTTTTGATGTGATTTTCTGATGATCACAAGGGGCCTTACATTTTCAATCCTTTATGTCATGATGAATATGGGTACTATCAAAATATTTTCAATTAAGTACTATTTTTGGGGGTTTTCACTGGATATGCAAAAATGAAAAGGGGTTTAGGGTTTAGAGATCCTAATCTAATCCTAAGGGTAATGATAGCCAAGGAAATTATTTTGATGGATGATTTCCTTAATTTACCAAGTCTTGCTTTGCTAATTCAAGCTACAACTACACATAGACTGGTGCAATCTTCAAGGGTTTGTATGAATGATTGATTTTAAGCACGTGGATAAGGGGTTCAAGCTAACTTTGCATGATGATTTAGAATCACTAAAACATTAAAAGTATGAACCACGGGAACTCATCAAAACATCATTATACTCTCCAAAAATAATCACAACACTTCATCCACCAAACTTAATCTAATTGAGAGAATAATGAAACCAAGCAAGCATTAAGACACATCAAATGATCACCACACTTCAATGAAAATTCTATTATCTCAATAGCTCTCATAAGCAACAATCTCAGAATTCAGTCCTTACAAATGAGAAGAATAGGCCTTTATGTAGGTCTTCAAAAACAACAAAAGGCTCGAAACAAAACAATAACCGATGGCCTAGATTTTTCCACCTCATCCCTAATTAGGGTTAGGGCATAGAAGAGGGAATCTAAGTTAATGCAAGGAAGAAACCACTACCGTAGTGGGTAATAAATGCCCATGATTCATGCATGTTCAATAAGAGAGTAAGGTGTCATAAATGACCACTACATGAATGTCCATTATGCATTAAATGCATGTACTGTTGACCTCTACATTTGAATTCCTGGAGTCTACCCAATATGGCCTCCAACTCATCAATGCTGACACTCGATGTTGATTCCTATCTGAATTCCAGTGCCAACACTGCTCACTCTGACCTCTTCAGGCTCTCCTCCCATTCTGGCAATAGATCCTAGGTTGTGTGCATGTTGTTTAAGAAGGTAGAGAGGTTCTCAAGATCATCTTTTGTAAAATAGTTAAGCCTAAAGAACTCCTCCAATTTTCCCTTGATGTTGTCTATTGTTATTTCCTCCTCAGCCAACCTTTGCAACCACAATGATGCAATGGTATTGGAGAGATCTTGCTAGATATTCTCAACTATCCCCTTCAATCAAGCTAACTCCTTACTAAAATGTTCAAACATGTCCTTTGCGAGAAGAACTGCACAATACCACTAAGAGAAATCATATGCTCCTTCTTTGATGACCTTTCCATCAACCAAGACCTTCCTTGGGGTTTCCATCAACTCCTGCAAGTCAGAGATTGCCTCATCCTCATAGATACGCTCATCTTCCCAAGTCTCCTCTATGCAAAAAATTCAAGAAAGAATGGCCAATGCCTTATCATGAATTTCTACTAACTCCTCGGTGTGGATGTAGGCCTCATCCTTGATCCCTTTAATCCAAGTCTTTGCACCCTACATAATACTTCTGATCTCATCGGTCAGAACAGCTGTTGGTTCCATCACATATACTTGTTGAACCAATCCAGGACTAGTTGTTGCGATTGTTTGTGTTAGAGCTTGTCCTCAGACTAGCTTCATAGGTTGTATCTCCATGTCATATTCTTGAATGATAGACATCCATTTTCCTCTTCTTTCTCCCAATTCATTCTGCATCAATAGTGTCTTCACTGCCGCATCTGGGACAATTGCATAAACCTTGCTTCTCAAAATATAATGTCAAAATTTCTTGATTTCCTTCACCAAAGCATAGGCTTGCTTCTCTATGTTTGGATATTTCAATTCTACATCCTTCAATGGTGAGCTCATAAAGGCAATAGGATGCTCATCTTTCTCCTCCATCTTCTGAGTAAGGATAGTTGCACAGGTATGCTCTGATGCAAATGAATAGATGTAGAATGGTCTAGTGTAATTTGGACTGATCAAAACAAGAGCATCCACAATTGCTTACTTTATCTCCTCGAAAGCCCTTTTTGCTACAGGTGTCCAATCTATCTTTGCACCCTTCTTTAACATGTCATTTAGTGGCTTGACTATTTCTGCAAATCTTGATATGAACTTCCTTACAAAGTTAATTTTTCTGAAGAATGACTTTAACTCTTTTTGACTAGATGGCAGCCCCAACTTTCAAATTGCTTCAATGCACTCAGGATCGATTAAGGTTCTATGCTCTGAAATCACATGTCCTAACAATTTTCCCTTGATGACTGTGAACATGCATTTCTTTGGGTTCAATGAAATTCCATATCTCCTACATCTCTAAAATACTCTCTTTAAATCAGTCATATGATCTTCTCTACACCTAGAAAACATAGTGAGATCATCCATGTATATAATAATGCATTTACCGACCAAATCCTTGAAAGCATAGTCCATGGTTCTACCCACCACCTTGTGAAGTCTACAACTAGCCTTTTCAATACATCAAGATCCACAATCTCTTTTTTCTGCCAATCGTAAGGATGAATGACCTTTTCTTTATCTAGGTTGAAACCTCTCTGTAGAATATTTGGGTCCTCTTCTATCTAATTAGGAACATGGACAATCTTACATGCCCTGATCAGGTCCAAGGGAAATCAGAAGCACATTCTCTTCCTAACCTCATTCTCATTAACTGCATTTGCCCAAAAATCCTCGAGGTGAGCCTTGTGTTGATGCCTCATCCCTGCCACCAGTCTAATCTTATTATATGGGTCAAAAGTCAGCCTTATGGTAGACAAAAGAATTTTAGCTCATCAGATGACCTCTTAGCTGTTGGAGGACAAGGACACACTTCAACTCCATCACCTCCAATGGAAAAGGGGAACTCTAGTCCTAGCTTCTTCTTCTTCTTCAGGACTTTTTCATAAGCTGTCAACTGCTTGGTGACTTCCAACAAGACCATTTTATCGATAGGGTACCATGGAAGCTTGAACGAATGCTCAGAGAATCCTTGTAATCTGATATAAGAGAAGGTGGGATAATGAATGAACCATGCCCCAAATTCTTCCGCCAGCTTCATTGCCTCTAAAGACAATGTATCGTTAACCCGGGTGTAGTCATCTATAGCATGTAGATGCAGCTGTGGGTAACAATCATGGACCCTTAACCTTGGATTTCCACTTACGAGGACTCCCTTGTACCTCAGTCCTTCATACCTTGTATTTTGTGCCAGCATATATATTACATATGAGCTCATGAATAATTTCTTCATATGCTCCATGTTCCTTAGCTCCTCATCGAGGTTGTCGCTAATCAACCTAGCCCAATCAATGTGATTGAACTCCTCTACTACTTGTTGAACAAAGTACCACATCCATGTATCGAATAGGTAGGAGTGGGGTAAGCCAAATATCCTATTGAGCATCATGATTAGATCACTATATTCATGGTGGAAATCCATCCACACAAGCTCTTTGGGCAACTTAGAGTAGTGGGTTTTATTCCTCCTCATCTATTTGTTGTTGATGATCACATCACAATGTTGAACTCCTACTGTGTAGACTCTGTGTGTCTGTTCCTTTATCTTCAAGACCAACCTTCCAGATGAACGGATCCCAAATGCTTCAGTAATGGCTGGAGGAGAGAGATCCATAATGATATTCCCATCCGAGTCCCTGATCGTCCTGTCACTGGATTGATAATGTTTTGCACATTTCACGATCAACTCAACATGCTGAAAGGTAGGAGGGAATCTAGCTATAGCTCCAATTCCACTGTTCACAATCCGGGCAGCTAGGTGTGTTGGGTGATTATCTTTGTAGCCAAACATCCTCCTCTGGAACTCGCTCAAATTGAGGCATCCAAGATTCATGTCCTTCACATCAATCCACTTCAAGATAATCTTGGATTCCAGGTAGAATTCTCTCTGTTCATTCTTGATCAGTTGCCTTCTACTTACATTGGTTCCTCTGGGTTCAGCCATCTACAAAATAGAAAGAGAAAAAAAAACTTATAAGAGCATAAAGAAAAAGCAGAGAAAAGTACTTCATCCCAAAATTCAAAGATTTGCCAGAATTTCTTCATCTTGTCTAAAATTCAATTTTCTCTCTCCTCATGGAGATTTTTACTTGTGATCAACTTACTGAAGAAAATTTTGAAAATCTCACAAATTTTGTCACACTTCCCTAGAAATAATCCTTCTCTCTTCTCAAGAATGCTCCCTCGATTTGTGTGAGAATGAAATGAACAAAGCCTTCTCTTATAGCTTCTCAAAAACTCAAAAAGTTTCTTTAAAGATTGCAGGCTAAAATTAGGTAGCTGCTCATTTTAACACAAGTTTCCATTTTTTGAAAAGATTCCTTGCCACTTGTTTGTGTTTTTCTCCCGCTTTTTAGAATCTGCCAATTTAAGCACCTTGTCTTCATGAGGAAGCTTTCCTATTCCTCAAAATTTTCTAATTTTTTTGATTTTGGGAAGTTAATTAATTAAAGATTAATAAAATCAATCTTTAACCAATTTCAATTTTAATAGAAAAATCCTCCTTTTAAAGCAATTTCCAATTTTGAGAACTTTTATTCTTTAATTGCTTTTTTTTTTGTTTTATCAATTTTTTGCATATTAATTAAATATTAATAAAAATCAATATTCAATTAAAAAAATATTTAAACAAAATTGATTTAATCCCAAGCTTTATTTCCAAATTTTGATTTTTAAAAGATTAATTAATTAAATATTAATAAAAAATTAATATTCAATCAATTTTAAATTTGAAACCCAAAACCAAAAAAAACTTATCATTTCTTTCTACACTCATGCTAAAAAATTGATCTTTCAAGTTTTCATGTTTCAAATTTGTGCCAAGACTTCACTTGCGAGTTCAAGCGTGTGTCAGATTTTGCCTCAAGAATTCATTCCATGATCGACCTTGTTTTGTGCCTGAGATTGTATTTGAGCGGGATTTTGGGTGAGTAAAGGATTTTTCTTCATCCCACATTCTATGAATGGCTAAGGCATGTGCTCCCTATTTTCTTTGGGCATATTTTGGAGTGAGTCACAAATTTATCCTTGCACAAGATTCTGTTGACTAGATTGACTTGCATTCCAAGGAGGCTGGGAGCGCGATTTGGAGTGAGTCACAGATTTTTCTTCATCCCACATTGTATGACTTCATGAAATTTGTGCTCCAAGGAATGCAGAAGCGGGATTCTTCATGTGTGAAGGATTTTGTCCTAAGCACAAATTCCTCCACTTACTTCTTTATGCACTTCAGAAAGTGCTCGGGTGGGATTTTCCTTTGGTGGCAGATTGTGTCCTTAGCACACATTCCATGACATTCTTGAAAATGCGCCCAAGGGAAGGAAAATTTGGGATTTGGAGGTGGTCACAGATTTTTCCTAGAGAAGATTCCTTCATTTCTCATATTCTGCTTCTCCATCATAATCAAGAGGCAAATCTTTTATCTAATACTATTGTTGACATAGCTTAAAACAAAATGGGCCAGGCTGGACTGCAGAGGGAAAGGGGGTCCCATCGCGGATGGGTGAGGTTTGACAATGTCACAACAAGTATGATGAACCAATTAAATATTCTCTTGCCTCTCTGAATTGTGCTTGACTACATGTCTCCCCAAGGAAATATTTTCTGGAAAACCCTTAATGCTTTATCCTTGTCAAGACAAAATTGGTTTATTTTAAAACATTGCCATAATAAATGTATTTAGGGATTTCCCTGTCTCCCTTTGCGTGACCTCAAAAGGTCACATAGTTCATGTAATGTTGTGGTAGAATATGGATTTTCTAATTTATATTCCTTTTATTTTACCTTGTTTTCATAATTTGTTTTCACTAGTGCCAATAATGAAAAAGTAAGTAAATTTTTTGTCAGGCTGCTTAGCCAAACTTTATTTTAATGTCCTTATTTGCCTCAAGGACTCCATATTTTACTCTTTGTATTAATTTTTACTAGTGTGGCCACTTTTTAATCTTATTTTATTGAATCATCCTTTGAGATTTTAAATTATGAATTTTGTGATTATTTGATGAGGCTCTTATGGTTGAAAATTGTTGGCAAGTTCTTTCGTGGTAGGTTGTATGAGCGAGAAGATTTTTATTGGGAAAATCCATTACATTTTTATTATTATTATAAAAGGGGAGAAATTATACAGAGACTTCCCACCACACTATGCTCACCCTTGTCATCAATGCTTTGATGACCATACTTGTAGCCCTAGAGAGAGTCACCCTTGGTTGTGATATGTAAAGGCTTTGTAAAATTATTTTATGAATCTTATTACATAGACATTATGATTCTAGAAATAATTTAGTGTAAAATTGGTATGACTAAGGATTGGCAAGTGAGAAATTATATATTTCTTATTTTGGGTATTTTCACCAAATTTTGGAATTAAAGGAACCAACATCAAGACTGATGTTAGGGTACATTTGGATAATCATGTAAGAGAAAAGTTCCATGTCTTAGTACATTTCCATGTGACCTTAGATCCATTTTGGTGCAATGGTGGTACTACCTTGCATGATCTTGTTTCTTGATGAAATTTGAAAATAATAAAAATAGACGTATTTAATAATCATAGAACATGAAGTTTTGATAGATGGTTCCATTGTACAAGGTTTTACCTTTAATCTTAGAAATTCTTCAAACAAGGTAAAACTTATCCTTGACATGTATTATCATTAGATATCTTCTTTGCATGAGTTTAAAGTTTTGAAATTTATCCAAGAAACTAAATAAGTTATCAACATGGGGACTATGACCTTAAGTTGTGCTGACTTCTAGGAGGAAGGTCATGCCTAGGGGGGGAGGATGTGAGGCCTCACCCTAAGCTAACATAGCTTTGTCATTGATCATTAGGATAGACCTAGAAATTGGCTTAATATTTTGGATGGTTTGAGAGATTTGACCTTTTTATAGGTAAATTATTTTTCATTAGATGAAGTACATTACAGTTTATGACATTTTCCATACTCATGATGTTTGATTAGATAATTACTATGATATTTAAATTTGAGTACATATGCTAATATGAGATATTAGGAAAAAGAGCAACTGAGAATTAAATTATGATGAGTTGTGAATTTCTTTGAAGGATAAATGTTAGGTGATGAATTATTGATAAATCTTTGCATTTTTGGTCATTTTTTATTTAATGGATGTTGTGAGGATGTGATAGATTTTATATGCTTACATGAGTAATTAGGAAATGGAGAGTTGAGTTGTATATGATACGATGAGATTTCTTATGAATTGAAAGTTAATTACTTATGTGGATTTTATGATTGCACATGATGCTAGGAGGGGAGAAGGTTACATTGAATATGCGTAGTGAATTTCAATTGATTATGAGACATTGAAAAGGATTTGTTAAGTTGAATGTAGTCGATTCATTTATGATATGGATTTATATTTCTTGGACTACTGATGTTGGATTTAGTGTGCAGGGGATTAGACCATGGTATTATCGAGGAACTTAAACATGGGCCAATGTGAATTCAGTGTGAACCAAGGTTGCATCTAATGAAAGACAAAAACCTCATTGTATCATATTTTATTTGTAAATGTGATGAGCTTTTATGTTTCTATTCAAATTGTTAAATTGTAAATTTTAATTTATGTGTGTGCTCAAGTGGAAATTTCATGTGTCATGTGAGGTGTAAACTATGTGTGTGTCATTTGACACTTGTATTGTGTACATGTAGCCATGACATGTTCCACTTGAGGATTGGATGACCACCAACCTAGGTAAGTACCTTTTTGGATCCACAGGTGAATCCCTTGGTTAGGGAGCTTGAGGGAGGGTCATGTCATTGATTTTCGAATTGAATCTTATAATGGACATTTGTGGGGTTAGAAAGGTGCCTAGGGGTGTGTTTGGATCATTTTTATAAGCCCACTTGGTATACTTATGGGTAAGGGTCAGTTTTAACCATAGGACAACCCCTTGTTGACCAAAAGACTCTTCCAAAAGTTGAATTTTCAAAATGGCCGAAAATCAACTTTTGGAAGCAAAGTCTTGGTTAGAACACCCATCCATTAGGATGCAAAGTCTTTTGCACTTTTGGCCAACCTTTTTAGAAGCCCATTTTTGGAAACTTGTAAGAGGCCTAGGGAAGACCAACCAATTAGAAGGCTTGCCTTATCCCTAAGAGGTTGTGGGGAGTTGTGGGGAGTTGCGTGGAGGCATTTTTAGTGGGGACTCTCCATTGTGGAGAGTTTGAACACCCACTCTCTAACTTAGAGACTAGACTAGTTTTAGAAGAGCCTGGATAGGAGGGGAAGTTTGGACAAAAGGACTTTCATCTTCAACTCTTGCCATTTTTTCTTTGGATCTAGGTTGGTGGTTTCATCTTTTCTTCTTGATGTACTTATTGTTTTGAGAAAGAAGGTGTTTGTGAGTTTGGTGAGACTTTGAGCTCTCCATGTCCTTGATGTTTTGTCAATCTTATTCTTTACATGTAAGTAGATGTGATATAAATCTGGTGTTTGATTTGTGTAGATCATGTGTTGTTTCTTTGTATGAGTTTGTTTCCCCTTTGTGATGTAATGGAAAATTTTTGTGTTAAGGGAGTCTCAAGGCTACTCACCCTTGGGAGGGAAGAGTAACCTTGGGGGTGAAGGTTTTTTGGACAGTCATGAGTGTAGATTCTCTCCTCAGGGAGGAGAGGGAAAAAATCATGGAAGTATGGGCTCCATGTAGCCATTCCATTTCTTGTTATTTTGGGGGCCATAAGGAGGTTTTTTTTTGGCTTGATACCATGGGGACCATGAGGGTTTTTTTGTGCATTTGGGTATGTGGTTGAGAAGATGATTTTGTAAAACTATGAGAAGTCATGATCTATGTGATCCTTTTTTTTGTTGAGATTCCAAGTGTGTTGGAAGAGGTAATTATGAAGCCATGTGAAGGCTTGTTCCTTTTATTTCTGGAATGGATTTCTCCTCATTGATGCTTGGTCGACCTTCACCCTAAGAATAGGGTTATTGTGAGACCCTTTGTGCAAAATCCTTGGTTGGGAGTATTATGTGTTTATTGTCTCATTTTTTTTGTATGGATATGCATTTTTGTGAATCTTCCCTTGTTTTGGTTCCCCTAGCTTGGGGGTGGCCTCATGGAGACCTTGGTTGGGAGGTGAGAATCCCATGGTTCATCCAAGTTTTCATTGCAGGTGTAGAAGTCTTTGATTCTATCATGACAATGAAGCTGTACCTTGAAGGAAGGAGAGGAATAAGGAAGCTTTGAATGTATTTAAGATAATTTGTATATTATGTTTTATGTATGAGGAAAGTATTAGCTATCCCTTGTGCAAAAGATTCCTAATGGAATCTTTATTTGTTAGTAACTAAGTAAAAGTTCTCTTTGATAGTCCCATTTTTTAAAGAATGCTTATTTCCATCATAAGATTATTTTATGAATTAGGAGACATGAATGTTTAATAGATTTTATTATTGTAAATGTTTGAATCTTTCTCTCTCTCCCTACGAAAATGTATTAGTGCATAAATTGATTTCTATACCCTTCACTATGGTTAATGGGTAAATACTTTTATTATTAAAGTTTGTTTCATGTGAAAAAGAGTTTCATATTTGTATAGTGAAATTAAGTATTAGAATTTTGATAAGAGACTAAATAAATGATCAAGTTTCTGTTAAAAGAAAAAGAGGGAAGAAATCTGTATACAGTGTTACAATGCTTAAAAAAATTAAGCTTCCATCATATATGTAAATAGTATTATAATTCTGTTGTGATGCCTTCAAGAATATCATGTTCTTTTTTTTACTTTGATGGAATCTATTTTCTGATGAACTTATTGTTTCCAGAATTTACTATACCCCTCTAAAATTTTATTAAAAACATATTGAAATGATGCTCATTAGAAATCTGGAAACTAAATACATATACAAAAATGCACATTTAAATGCATATGAACATATATATTTTTTAGAATACCCAATATATTTTATTCAAAATAAAACCTTGTATGCCTTTAAACTTGGAGGTCACAGCCACAACCATGTCGTGACTGTGCCTAGAAACAGCCATGACAAGGTCGTGACTGTGCCTAGGCACAACCATGACACTTTCGTGACTATGCCTAGCCACAGTCATGACAATGTTGTGTCTATTGCCGGCCCACAGCTCACAAATGGTCGGGGGGTGGAGAGGGCTTCGACCCCTCCAACCTTAATGTCTTTCTTTTAATTTTTTTTTATTTGCATAATTTCTACATAAAAATTTTTTTTCTTGCAGAACAAAAATCAATAGATTTTAGAAACTTATCAAATCAAAAAAAAGATGAGCTCCATTGTATACCAGCAGCATGGTTTGATCTGCCCTTGCCTGGCCGTTCGGGATGCTGGCTGGTGAACGAACATCTGAATGTATATATGTAAATATATTTACATGCATATATCCAATAGGTATATATTGATGTAAGCATATTTCACATATGGTTTTCAACCTCCATTGTTGCCCATCTTCAAGCACCTGCAATATTTTTTTAACAAAAAAAGGCTTCACCTGTTTAGGGTTTGGATGGGAAGTATTTGCAATGTGAAATGAGTTGTTGGGAGACTCTTTTGGGGTTTTGGCATATTAACCCTAACCCTAATTTCAAATTAGGGTAGGGCATTGAATAGTCAACCCCCATTTTGAATCTTTCTTTCCCCCTTATTTACCATTTTGTTATTTTAAGTTTTTTTTCTCTTTAATTATTTATCCTTTTTATTAAGTTTTAAGTTTTTCTATTATTGATGTTGAGAGAATGTTATTAATGAGATTAAAATTATGAGTTTTATCTTGGTCACTAGAATTAATTAATTACTTGGAAAGATTGTTTATACCTAAAATTTATGAAGGTTAAATTGTTATAAGAATTTTATGATTAGTCAATTTATCTCTTAAGTTCTTTTGACCTAATAATTTAATCCATGTGAAATGAAACTTCTAATATTAGGTGAGAAATTATTAATTAAATTTAACTAGATTTAAGTTGTTGATAATGTTATAAAAAAATTTATTAGACAATTTGTTATTATACCTTACTTGATCTAATTAGATAATTTGTTGATTGCCTTTTTATTTAATTGCCATGAGATAATCTTATTATATTGTAATTAGGAAAAAAATGTATTTATGTTAGTAGTGCTTTAAGGTAAACTTTTTAGGGGAGAGTTTGATTTAATTTTATTACTCATTTAGTAGCATTTGTTTTTAATAAATATTTATTTTAAGAGAAATCATAAGGATTTTATTGGCTATTTAAAAAGAATGAATTATCCATAGTTTGACGTCAACTCTTAAATTGGTAGTAAGTTAGATAATGATTTAATAACTTTTAATTAACCCTTAAAAAAATTTAAAAATAAAAAAAATTGGTGTGTTTTGCCCAAAGGATTTGGGCATGACATTAACTTGTAGAATATAAAACCATTCACATCAAACATTCACACAAGTATAACACAAGGATTTATAGTAGAAGCCCAACTTGGGAAAAACCACTTTGTAACATGTTATTGATATTTTCACTCTTCTGAAGTGAGCTCTGTGAAAATCCAACCTTGTTAAAGGTTTACAAACACATTGCTAGGTGTGACCCTGTTAAAGGATTTAAACACTCTCACAAAAGTGACATGGTTAAATGATTTAAGTACATTCCATTAGAATGCCACCTTGATTAAAGGATTTAAATAATGACTATTAGGTCAACCTTGACTACAGGATTTAGACTGATAAAATGGTTAGAAAGTAGCAGTAGTTTCTGATCTAAAAAACTTACAACTCACTTTGCAAATAATAGATCCAATTCACACATATAGGTTTATTTATTAATTGAGTTTCATTTCCATCTCCATCTCTGACCTTCTCAGAATTCACTTCAAGAAATCACAAATGTGATCAACTCCTTAACCTTTAGCCTTCTATTTAGAATTATCAGCCAATAACATCAACAACTTCAGCATACTCTATAACCTCATGCACTTAGGTTTTCCTATATACCTCTTCAGTTAGGTAGATCCATCTTTTGCCACTTAATCTCCTTTGCAGATCTTAGGTTAGGTCAAATTCATCGAATCCTTCCAACATTTAAGTTCTTCATCATTCCTTCTAGATACATCTTTAAACTTCTCATTGAATCGATAATAAAATGATTTACCATGCATTAAATTCTTCATACAATCAATTAATAAAGTCAACACGATTTACATAACACAAAAATTCAACTATGCCAGCTGAGAATCTGAATTCTTTCTCCAAATGTAAATTAATAACACTCGGTCAATACTGTGTTCATATCCTCGATTATCACTGCATCACTCGATCATCTCCACAAACTGTCTTCCTCGGCTAACACTATCTTGCTCAGTAATTTCCTATCATTTGGCATAAACCGATGTTCGGTAACCACTAAATTTACTCAAAATATACTGGCGCTTAGTCGACATTAACATCACTCAGCTTAAACTAGATTTATTCACTTTTTCTTGGTTAAGCATACTTCTTCAGTCTTTCTTCTTACTTAGATAAACAATACATTATCTTATCAATGTGCCAAATAATCAAGTACTCATTGAAGTATCAAATAACCCAACCTTTCCCTAGGTTCTCTTGTTATCTCCCTTCCCCTAATCCTTTTCATCAATCAATAGATATAGTACTTTCTTAGATAGCAACTATCTTATTAGTTAAGGTTTGACATCATTGACAATACAACAATTGTTTCAATTGCAGTTTCTAACAATCTCCCTCTTTGGCATTGATGGCAATACCACATGAATAACACATGATTTACCAACCAATCTAAAAAAATTTCATTACATCAAAAATATTTATAATATCCTTAGCTTCATTCTAATTCACAACAACTTAGCCTTGCTTGATCATTCACACAGCTACTCCCTCTGAATCTTTTATGTATCTCTCCCTCTGATTCTCTGAATCTAGAACATATACCTCAATGTTCTTTATATCTGTGTTTTCATCTGAATCTCTCCCTCTTTGACAATAATGCCAAAGTAGTATCTAGAACTTACATCTTTCATATGTAGATGTCATCTTGTTAGTTCAGTATCAGTATTTCTCCCTCTATCATCTTTCTTATGACTGATTATCAGATTTTCTCTTCTTTTCACAACTCTAGGAAGCTCCTAAAGTGTGACCTTTCTTGCATCAATTTGACAAATACTCTTTGTAGAACATTTGATGCAGTGCTCCTAGTTGACTAGGCAGCCTCAGTTACGAAAATCACCCCTAATTTACCTCTAAGATATTCATGAGCATCCTTAAGTAAATCTTTTATGAATATGTCTACTAGTTGTTCCCTTGTGTTCACATATTGCATTCTCACTTCTTTATCTTGTACCAATTCCCTCAAGTAATGATACTTGATAGAAATATGTTTGGTATTTGTGTGCATCACTGGATTCTTTGATATGTTGATAGCACTTGTGTTATCACACAATATAACAACTAGTTCAGTGATCTCCTCTTTCATACCTTTCAACAAATGCTTGATCCATACCAGATTTGAACAGTTCACTGCAACTATTACATACTCAGCTTTTGTTGCAGATTGGGAAATGCAGTTTTGTTTATTGCTTGTCCAAGAGACTAATATTTTTCCCAAAAAGAAATCTCCACCACTTGTACTTTTCCTATCATCAAAATTTCCTGCCCAATCTACATTAGTGTAGACTCTCAGTTCAAATTTCTCATCCTTCTTGTAGTACAATCCATAATCTTTTGTCCCTTTCAGATATCTCATTATTCTCTTCACAACCATCATATGACTTTCCTTAGGATTGGTAGAGAATCTTGCCAGAATCCCAAATGCTAGGGCTATATTTGGTTTACTATGGACAACATATTGTAGCTTTCCAATCATGGATCTATATAGGGTTTATTCACTTCAGTAGTATCATCAATTTAAGATAGTTTATCTAGTAGCCATAAGAGTACTTATTGGTCTTGAATCCTCCATACCAAAAGTTTTCAGTATCTCTAAAGTATCTTTTTCTATCTTAGGCTCAAACTTACATAATAAACATGTAGGGTCTTTCAACTTACTTCTGGTTAAGACTTTAGATTCCTTATCTCCAATAATTTTCTTGGGCTTATGATGTCTTCTCACATACTGTGCCAATGTAGGTTCATATTTCTTTTCTTCTTGATCTTCAAATTCATCATGAAAATTTTTAGTTTCTACTTCTAATTGCGCAGCAGCATCCTCCTAATGCTTAGCAGCATCCTTCTGATGCTCAGTAGCATCCTCCTGATGCTCAACATTTCTTACCCATGACTCTACATCTAGTGCAAGTGTGTTACTTGCCTCTCTTTCTTCTATATAGATAAAATATCTATAGTCTTCAGGCTCTTTTTTACCTTGTTGTTTTTTTTTCTCTGCATATTCATCAAATCTCACATTTGCACTTTCCACAATTTTGTTACTGTTAGAATTCAAACACTTATAAGCTTTTCTCTTAGTGGAATAACCTAGGAATATGCCTTCATCACTTTTTGTATCAAACTTTCTATTTCTATTATCTTTCAATATATAGCATTTACTCCCAAAGCTTCTAAAGTATTTCATATTTGGTGCATATCCATGCCATAGTTTGAATAAGGTGTAACATTTGTACCTTTCTTGATTTGTACTCAGTTTAAGGTATAAACAACTATACTCACAACTTCTCTCCAATACTTTTGTGCAACATTCTTCACAATCATTAGTGTCCTTGCACAATCCATAATTGACATGTTTCTTCTCTCAGCTACACCATTCTATGGAGGTGTTCTAGGTGTAGGCATCCATCTCTTGATTCCTCTATCATTATAGAATAGATTGAACTCATTTGATATAAACTCTCCACCTCGGTTAGATCTCAGACCCCCGAAGAGGAGGTGTTTGGGAGGACCGCTATTGCATGGCCACCTATTAGTGGATGAACTGATGACACCCAATGTCAAACCACACACAGGTCAAGGAGAGTCGTGGATTGAGAATATTTATTGCCAAACTATGATGAGGCTAGGTGTGTAGGGGCTGACCAGTAAGGTTGATGAACGAATAATTAGGATTAATAGGTATTAAGTGCAAATAAATTAAATATATACATTAATATTCTTAATTTATCATTTGCATAAGAGAGTTTTATTTATTGTGTATACTTGTGTAATTTTTAAAGTTATCATTGATATATGTAATTACTATAAGTTGCATATTTGAGAAAAAAAAAATTATTAGTTGCAAATTTTTAAATCATTTTAATTATTTAATAGTAAAAGTATAAAAAAAATTCATTATTAATACTTACCATAACTACCAACTCCCTCAAAATATACAAAATCTAGGGGCTATTTGTTGTATGCCCAAAAAGGCAGAACTACAAGTCTAACCTTATTTTGAATCTTTGTATAATTCAATTTTGTTTATTAATCTCTAAAAAAGTAATGCATTTAGTATACATTTATTTACTCTTTATTACCATTTAAATAGTTTTAGATATTTATTGGTTATTATTACTTGCCGATAGGCTAAGCAAGTACTATTGCATCCGTTTTTGAGTTTTTACTGTTAACTAGTGATTAAATAAAACTGTTTAGACCAATTAGAATTTTTTAGATTTTGTATTTTGTAATAAATTTCATATTTTGTAAAGTTAGATGCAATATTTTTAACTTTATAATTTATAGAAATCATTTTTTGGCTAAATCATTTGAAGTCTTATTACAAGAGTGAACCAATTAAAATTCACCATGTTTGTTATTTATTGCAAACTTGTATTTAATATAATGAAAATGCATTGCTCGTTCCATATTGCATAGTTTTCGACTTGGAAACAATTTTTGTTTCTATCTTTAATTAGATTTTTCATTAATCTCTTTGTTTTTTATATTAATTGTATATTAAAATTTTCAAATTTTAAATTATATTACATGAATTTATTTTAGTATATAACTCACTTTTTCTAATGTAAATAAAAATAAAAATATTGTAAATATATGATATAATATTTAATATATATTTATTCTCATTTATATATATTTTTAAAATATTTTAAAATTTATATACAATAATATTAATCATATGTAATAAAAAAAATATATCAATAAAATAAAATTAGCACTATTGTTATATTTACAAATAAAATTAAAATTAAGGTTTAAATTAATTATAATTTGCAATCAATAATTGTTTAAATTAATTAATTAAGCTTGTGTTTCGAGTGCATCTTTTTCAATTTTGATAAATGGTGTTCCGACGGGTTATTTTTCATCTACACAAGGAGTTAGGTAGGGGGATCCTTTATCACCAATCTTATTCATTTTACTGGCAGAGATATTTAGTAGGTTCATACTTTAGAAGAAAGCGTCAGGCAAGTGGCTGGGTGTGCAAATTGGTCAAACAAATATTTCAGTGACTCACTCACTTTTCGCTGATGATACATTATTATTTGGTACATCAAACATTAGGGAGGCTAGGCAAATCAAAGAAACCTTGGACCTGTATACTATAGCATCAAATCAAAGAGTTAATCCTCTCAAATCCAAGATATATCTGTTTAATACAAATCAAATTGTATTTAATAAAATTGTTAACCTTCTTGGATTTTCAGTGGATTCCCTTCCATCAGTCTACCTTGGTATCCCATTTTTCATGGGGGCAAATAAAATCAGTTATTGGACACCAATCATCGAAAGGATTAAAGCCAGGGTGGTTGCATGGAAAGCAAGGTGGCTGTCTCTCTCAGGTAGAATACTTTTAATCAAAATAGTTCTCTCAGCAATCCCCAATTATTACTTATCAGTCCTCAAGGCTCCTATGTCGGTCATTCAATAAATTTAGAAACTGATTAGAGATTTTCTATGGACTGGGAACATGAATGGAGAAAAGAAAATCCCTTTAGTCTCGATAGAGAAATTGGCACAAGTTAAGCAGCTGGGTGGGGCAGGGATTCATGATCTACAAAAGTGGAACATAGCATTTGGGGGCAAATTAGTATGGCAAATGTATTCTAAGCCACATAATATTTGGTGCCAAATTATGCAAGCCAAGTACTTAGATGATTCTAACCCGGCTAGAATTATATCAGTATCTGACCCCCCTAAAGGGTCAGCCATTTGGGACTTCATGATCTCTTCCAGAGATTTAATATGCAAGTATATTACATGGGAAGACAATAATGGTCAATCAGTCAAATTTTGGCATGACTCATGGAGTGGGGTACCACCTTTGATTAGTAAAAATGACATTGGAATGGAGGATATTATCTCTATAGTAGAAAATGTTTGGGGTATTCACTTAATTGGATATGTATCTTCTTTATGCCTGCACTCAAGGAAAGTAATTTGGAAAGACCCCCAAGAGCTACCTCTCTCACCACAACAGATTCAACTATTTCAAAAAATCTTGTCTCAAAGATTGATCTACTTATCAAACTTGGAGGATAATTTGATTTGGGCACCGAGGGTAGATGGGAATTTTAATATTAAGGATGGATATAAACTTATTCAGTAGAGAGATGCAACCAAGCAACCATCCCATGCTTATTCCTTCTGCTGGAATAATCTAACATTACCAAAAGCAAGATGCTTTTCTTGGCTAGCTTTGAATAATAGGGCATTAACAAGTCAGCAGCTTCAGAGACTTAATATAGCTCAGCCTTTTAATTGTCTACATTGTGATAATCATCAAGAAGACACAGACCACCTATTCTTAAAATGTGAATTTGCTCAAGAATGCTGGCATTTTGTCCTTAGAAAGTTACAATATCCAACTCCTCTTCCATGCAAGCTAAGGGACCTATTTGACTCATGGCCACAACTATATTCATCCTCCCTTTTTTTAGCAATTTGGAAGTGCACTTCAGGAATAGTGGTCTCGGCAATTTGGTGGGAGAGAAATAAAAGAATCTTTCGCAGACAATTTTTGACAATCCAAGTGGTCACAGCTCAAATAGAAAGATCGATATCAGAACTAGTTAATGCCAGCCATAATAAGCTTAAACATAATCTAATTATGACATCATGGGACTCATTTATATTGCGAGAGTGGAAACAAATACATGCTCCCTTTGGTTGGTGTTATCAACCAAAACCAAACAAAATGCTGGACAGAGAAGGGATTAAGTGGATGCCGCCATCCAAAGGGTTTAGCAAGATTAACTTCGATGGCTCTTCAAGAGGGAATCCAGGTAAATCAGGGGTGGGAATTTGTATCTAGAATTTTCAAGGAATATTACTAGCAGTAAAATGTTGCCCGCTTCCTGATGGCACAAACAATATGGCTGAGGCCAAGGCATTATTAGAAGGTCTAATATTAGCAAAAAATGGAGGCTTCCGATAGATTCAAATAGAGGGAGATTCAATAGTGATTATATCTACATGTATAAGCAGAATATCCCATAACTGGAAACTATCATACATCCTTCAGCAGATTTGGCTGTTACTGGAGTCATTTCAAGAAGTTTAGATCTCTCACATGCTTAGAGAGGGTAATAGACTAGCAGACCATCTGTCAAACAAAGGTTGTGATGGGTATGAACTGGTGGCTATTAATGATGATTCATTTATTAATCATGATGCCAAGTTGAAGGAAATCTATAGTTGAGAAATAGTGTCATGTGCAGTTGATGCCTCAAATGTCTGGATGTGAAGTTTGTTCTTTAACATATGCATATCTATTTCCCCATCTGCAAGTTCATTGGCACACATGTGTTTGTGGTTGTGAAAGTTTAATCAGTGTACTATTGGTAGAATCCCAAGTTCCAAAAATGACATTGAAACTTATGCATAATTTCAGTCATACTTGGGATATCCTGATTTTATTTTGGCTGTACTTGGCAATTTATTACAGCTACAAATATGTGGGCTTTTGATCATATCCATCACTCATTTTTGAGTTAAAAGCTGGGAGCCAATGGATTTGTGGGTTAGTCAGGTGATGTTATGCAGACAGTGTGCCTACTATCACCATGAAGTCATGCCCAAAAATTTAAGAGTTAGGATGCGATTGGAACTTTTGGAAGAGGCTCTGCCATCTCACATCGATGAGGGCTCAATTTCATCAATGTTTATATGCCAATCGCAAGCAATAAGGGATGCAATTCAACTAGTTTTTGGGGAAGAGAGCAATTTGATGGAGGAAGATACACACATTACAATGCTGGATAACAGAACAGAGTAAATAGAGCATATATTAATGCCAAGTTTTTTGATTTACAGACTGTGCCCAGAGCTGCCTATGCCCAGAATATCATCTATATTTCTGTATATGACTGAACTTCAAAACATTCCTTTTGTTTACAAAATATTCTTCCTGTAGAACGTTCTAGAAATGCCCTGGATTACATCCGAATGAGAGAAATATTAGAGAAAAAGGAATATAAAATGTACTGCATTTATTATAGTAGTTGGTAGATGAAAAATAGGCTAATCGCATGAAGAAAATAATGCTCATGCAATCATGCGACAAGACCAATAGAGGGGACCCATGCGCTTTGGAACATTAGCAAAGTTATCGCATAAGGAAAAAGAGCCTGGCCAAAAACTTTAGGCAGTGCATAATATTTGAGGTTGTCGCATGATCGCATAAATCAAATAAGGGTTATGCGATCATGCGAAAAGGTGAAAGCAGAGGGCCCCACACAAAATTATCGCAAGTTCACATATAGAAAAGCAGTTGCATTTAAATCGATGGTTGTGGTTCAAAAAGAGTTGGGCAAGTAGAGAGGTCGCATGATCGCATGGGTGGGAATGAAGCCATGCGATCATGCGACAAGGCACGAGGCACAACCGGTGGTAGGTGTGGAAGATGGATGGAAGCTGGGGTAGTTAATGCAGAGAGGCGGAAAGGAGTGTGGTCACATGATCGCAAGAGAGGAGAGAGAAGCCTTGCGATCATGCGACAAGGCACTGAGAAAGCCTGTGGTAGAAAGAAGTACGGTGGACAGGGAAGATTAAAAACTGCCCTGCTGGCATCCACGTCCTTCAACATACTGGACTCTCATTCGTGGAGCATTTGCAACGTGATGGACTTATCCCAGTCAATGTCTTTGGTGTCTTCGATGTATTGCTCAAAAAATGTAATACTTATGTATTTATATATCCTCAGATATATGCATGTATATAACTATGATCCCAAGGTTTCTTACTGGTTCTTCCATGGGGGAGTTATTGAATCAGATTAATAAAATATGGTGGTTACACCACTTTTTCTTTAAAAAAAATAAAAAATTGTTTATGTAATTATAATTTTAAAAATTATTTATTACTATAATTATCATTATATAAAAAATTATAATTATATAACTATATAATTAATTAAAATATCTTATATATTATAATAAATTTATTAAAATTAAGATAAAATTTATATTAAAAATTAAAATTAAAATTAATTACTAAAGGCATGTACTTGGCCACTATGTGGCAATTGTTATATTTATTATGATACTAAAAAGTACCTCTTACAAATTTGGGTGTACCTAACCAAGAAGGGACTTCATATGCCTAATTCGGGTTTAATAGTATAGACATCTAAAAATGTCCTCATGAAATAATTTTTTTTTCTACTTTATTAAATGAATATTACTATCTATCATTTTAATTATTTAAGAATAAAAGTATAAAAAAATTTCATTATTAATATTTCCATAACTACCCACTCCCTCACTATATACAAAATCTTCGGGCTATTTGTTGTACGTGGAAAAAGGCAGAACTTCTAGTCTAACCTTATTTTGAATCTTTGTATAATTGAATTTTGTTTCTTAATCTCTAAGAAAGAATGCATTTAGTATACATTTATTTACTCTTTATTATCATGTAATTATTTTTAAATATTTATTGGTTATTATATTTATTATGATACTAAAATAATACTTCTTACAAATTTGAGTGTAGCTAGCCAAGAAGGGACTTCATATGCCTAATTCAGGTTTAATAGTATAGACATCTAAAAAAAATCTTCTATTTTATTAAATAAATATTACTATCTATCATTTTAATTATTTAAGAATAAAAATATAAAACATTTTCATTATTAATACTTACCATAACTACCCACTCCCTCAAAATATACAAAATCTATGGCTATTTGTTGTACACCAAAAAAGGCTCTAACCTTATTTTGAATCTTTGTATAATTTGATCTTATTTGTTAATCTGTAAAAAATAATGCATTTAGTAATATTAATAGATGTAATAAATCAGTGAGAATCAAAGATTAAAATAAGTTGATTAAATTTTGTAATTTGTATATTTTTATAATTTATTTCAAAATATTGAATAAATTATTTATTTATTGAATTAATATGCTACAATATTTCTAATATGGAGTAAGTTACTTATAATTGGTTAGCTTTTTTAATTCATTTTGACATTATTAAAAGTTCATAATGTATCATATTGATCTATTATAACTATTTGATACTATTGCTCATATTATATATACAATAATATTAATCATATGTAATAAAAATATATATATTGAAATAAAATAAAATTAGCACTATTGTTATATTTACAAATAAAATTAAGATTAAGGTTTAAATTAATTATAATTTGCAATCAATAATTATCTAAATAATTATAATTAAAAAAATTATTTATTACTACAATTATTATTATATAAAATATTATAATTATATAATTATATAATTAATTAAAATATCTTATATATTATAATAAATTTTTTAAAATCAAGATTAAATTTATATTAAAAATTAAATTTAAAATTAATTACTAAAGGCAAGTACTTGGCCACTACATGGCACTTGTTATATTTATTATGATACTAAAAAATACCTCTTACAAATTTGGGTGTACCTAACCAAGAAGGGACTTCATATGCCTAATTTGGGTTTAATAGTATAGACATCTAAAAATGTCCTCATGAAATAAAAAAAATCATCTATTTTATTTAAATAAATATTTCCATTTATTTATATAATTGGTTAGTTTTGCATTTTGTAATTAAATAAATTCTCATTTATTTAAATATCTATTTACCATCTCCCTTTTCTCCTATAAAATAAATAAATACATTTATTTCTTTTACAAATTCACCAATATTCTTCTTTCCAATCCTACCAATCATTTTCACTCACATGGATCAAGTTCCACAAATTTAGGCTTGCGACAAATGACACTTGCCTCTTCATTTGACTTCTCCACCATCATATGTCTAGTTATTATGGAAATTAATATCTTCTCTTAATGCCTCTTAATCTCAACCGCTAATTTCGTAATGCCTCTTAATCTCCTTTATTCACAATAATCTCTACCTTCTTCTCATTGTCTTACATATTATCCCTACCACCCTCTAATCCTAGCCACTCACCTAGCACCTCTTAATCCTAACCCTTGATTTACATGAGACTTCTATAAAACAAGACTTCTCATCTAATATGAAACCCTACTAGATCTTGCTAACTAATGCTTTTGTGAACTTGAGCTTTTTCTAACTAAGACTTCTCCTCTTACATGCATTCTGATTTTTGAAAGCCCATAGCTTTCATCATTATCCTATCACCATTATACCACTATGATTTTCCTTCATACACTATTATTCATCACTTTCCATCAATCATTCAATTTCCATTCTTTCGTAGCCCTTTGTTGCATGTTTTTACAAAACTAAGATTGCCTGCATTCCAAACACAAGATCTTGAAAGATAGAAGATAATAGAATCAATCATCTCTTGAATACATTTGGTAAGTTGTTTTACTTTGTTCTTTATATTTTTCATCCTTGAAGAAGTGTTCTATGGATAATGTTGATAACTTGTTCTGTTATGTTTTTCTTTATTTTATGTTTTTCATCCTTGAATAAGTGTTGTATTGATGATGTTGATAACTTGATCTATTTTATTGGGCTGGACTCAGTCAGTGGCCCCAATTTCCACCATCTTTCAAATAGATCTTTGAATTCTGCACTTAACAATGGCGACCTCGACTCTGAGAGAGCATATTGAAGAGATAAGAAGTAAATTTTTGATAGGTGGGGAAGAAAATCCCCTTACAGGAGATCTTCATCATTCTATTAAACATCTCTCTACCGAACTCTACACCAAGGGTGTCCATTTTCTCATGGAGCTCATATAGGTAGCTTTGTGGCTGCTATAACACAAATTGTTTCTGTTATAACTGGCATTGGCAATGTTTTGTTTGTAAAATTAAGGTTTGGATGGTACACCAAAAAGGGTAAAAGACATGGAGGTTACATTGGAGAGAAAGGTACACTGTCCCTGGTTCATTGCTAATCGTGAACCTTCTGTTATGAATTCTGATACACTATTGATGTTTCAATCATTTGTTTCATTGATGTTTCATTGCTAATTGTGAACCTTCTGTTATGAATTCTGAACCACAATACATTTGCTTCAATCACCTAGATGTTTTCTAAAGTAACCATTCATACAAGAATGTAATTTGAATTCTAACTTAACATTTTTAGTTTTAAATCTAGAACTATAATTTTAAGAACAGAATTAGACTTCTGATAAAGATGGCATCTCACAATAGAAACATTTCTCACTACCACGTTCTTCTTATTTTCTGATAAACTGTGTATTCCTTGGTAGTAGTGGTTGCAGCTTGGTATGTTTAGGATTCCTTTTCTTACTATTTCTTTTTCATTCAGTCAATAGCATATGAAGTCACTTCCAAGGATAATAGCCTTGGTATGTGACAATGTATATGTTAGCATGTGCAAAAAATTTCATGGCTCCAGGTCTTTTCCCCTGCTCTCTGCAATGATTTTCTGCTCCCTGGTTAAACCTTAGGCAAAACATTCAGAATCTAGCCGTTAGGTTTCAAAATTCAAGGGTGCTCTAGCCCTGTTCTATTCATGTGTTACTTTTTCACAGGTCACTTAAATGCCTCTTCTGCATGTGCCTTTTAAGTTTCCACGTCACCCCAGTTCGCAATTAGCCTTTCTCTCCGGTGGGTCCCTTTATTTTTCCTAAGTCCGCAATCGCGCCCTGTGATTTTAATATTTTTCCTAAGGTTCTCGGCTTTATCTTGGGGAGTTATCAGTGGGTCCACCTACCATATGCCTTGTTAGCATTTTGTGATTGGTCCACAGGTTAGTGATTGTGTGTGTGTCAGTGGGACCTGAATTTCTAAAGGCTCAGTGGGACCTGACAATGTCAGAGGATCGATGGTTGGCGTAAGTTCGCATGGGATTTGTCAGAGCCATGAGATCTTACGCCAGCTATTGATGTTATTTTTTGTCAGGTGGCAGTTTGTCCATGGGTCCTATTTGCCAGGTAGTTCTTATGTGCCACGCTATTCTCAGTTGGCAAGTTTTCGTTCATCTGCATGTTGATGAGTTGGTTTATGTCAGAGGGCCCACGTTGAAAGCTTTTAATCTAACAGTCGGCGTATGATCACAAGGAATATTCCAAGCCTTTGTGATCATGCACCATCCCTTGGATTTTATTCCATTTTTCCAAGTTTCCTATTGTGCTGAGTGGGTCTGGTGTGACACGCGTGCTTGCAGTTGGAGGTTTCTTATTGGTCAATGGGTGCTGAGGTGGTTTTTTTTGGTGGGACCGCAACTTAATGGCAGGTAGTGGCAGTGGTTTTCTGGCAGTTAGTCACATGTTTGCATAGCCTTTTGCAAGGCTATGCGATCATGTGACTAACATTTTTTGTCAACTCCATGCGGTGGTGGTTGCGGTGACGGTTGCGCTAGCAGTTATGTTCACAGGTTGTCGCATGTTGGCATAGCCCGTTTCCTGGCTATGCGATCATGCGACAGGGTGCCATGTGTGTTGGGGCCCATCTGTGGTTATTTGGTGGTCCCATTAGCAGGTGGTGTCGTGGCAATTTTTGGTTGGTCTGAGCTAGCGAGATGATAAAGTTTGAACATGGGCCGTCGTTCTCTGTAGGCGCCAAGGATTTAGCCGTTGTGGTTCAAATTCAAATTTTTCTGAGGGCTTCCAGCGACTAGAAAGTACTAAGATTTATGGAATTCATTGCAGAAATGACCCTATTCGGTGAGAAGCGACTGGTTTGCTATTTGCGGTGTGGTCTAGGGTGATGTTGGATCGTTTGCAAAGCTTGTACCATGGTGGTTGTGTGCTCAAGGCTTGTTGCAGGGTGTCCTTTTGAGCCCAATTTTGTGATCCCCTTTACTTACAAAGAAGAATTTCATGATTGTGGATCAGTTTAGGATTTCCTCTTTCCTGATTGACTGTGTTTCCCACCCCTGTAATAACTTTTTAGACCATTTCCAGCAGGTTGGGTGGTTGAAACCCTAACCCTACTCATCTGTAGCTTGTTGCAGATTTTCAAGATGACTAGGGGGTATAAGTTAGAGAATTTTGGATTTTGCAAGGGCTCCAAAACATTGTTGCTTTTGGTCCCTAGTTTTTTACGGTAATATACTGATAGAAGTCTAGTTTTGTGACTTTTCTGATCTTGGTATCATTCTGATTGTATGTTGATCTTGATTGTGTTAATGAGAACATTTTGAATCCCAATCTTGTATCTTGTGTATGTCTTCTTGCTTGTCTTTGAGCTCATATATGTTAGTTTCACAAAGTGTACTAACATATGGTAAACAAAGAGTATTTTGAATTTATCTTTGAGTTCCTAACAAAGTTAGGATTAAAGTCTTCTAGGTGAATTCGGTGAGTTTGCAGTCAGGTGTAGAATTTGATGTCCTTGTGCTTGAGCGAAAGGGGTAATAGGCAAAGCACTTACATTGGATTCCATTGTGTTTGATTTGAGGTATTCAGTTGAGGTATACAGTTAGGTGACTCTGAGCCCTGGGATAAGGCACTAGTCCTTCCTCTTGAGGTATGCATGGTTAACAACTACAAACAAAAACATTATTTGATAAATCTTTAACAATCTTATATGAGATATAGTGGAATATTATTTTAGACTCCTTTAGAGAAGTGAGTCAAGGGTACACCCACCTGAGCACTGAAGCTCAAATTGTAGAAGGATCCTTTGATCCTTGTCAGTTGGCCCTCTTCCTTGTGGACTTTGGAGTGGTGATAGAGTCAGAGTTTCATTTACATTATCCATCAAAGTGTAAATCTGCAAGTTGAAGATCAAAGGGAATAATCTACAACCAACAAAATGGTGACTCCCCTGGGGAGCCATTGGAAAGAGTCAAATACAAAAACAAGCATTTGCTGATATCTTCTCACCTAGTTGTGAATGGCAGCTCTGATTTTCTCTATTTGATCAATGTTCCTCCTGATAAATAATGTGTATACCTGGTGTAGGTTTGTGCTGGTTGGAAGAAGAAACAGTGAAACATTTTCCTCTGGTGGCTCTACATGACAAAATTATCTGATGGAGCTTCAAGGTGAGCCCAAGATCTGCCCTGCCTTCCAGCCAAATGTCTTCTACTGCAAGATTCTCCCAGGTACTTCTCATGTTTTAAATGTTATGTATAAAGTGATCAAGCACTAAAAGAAGGATAAGGAGTAAGTAGAGGTTAGCATACTTCAAGTTTTCAGTTGCAATTTGGCAAAATTATATGGAAGTATTGCAATAAGTTTAATGGGTAAGCTTGAGGAGGAGCTTGCATTATTAGAGGAGGGCATCCTTAGGGATTGCATAAGATTAGTAAGATTAAAAGTGGGAAGTAGAAAGGATTTATCCATATCCTTGTTCTATGATAGATTTTGTGAAGTATATGATCAGCTTCCTGAGGATGTTGAGTTTCCTGAATTTGACTTCATTAGTTTATTTCTGAAGCTTTTCTTTCTTGAGTCAACGAGTTGGTCAGATGCCTTGTGGGAAGAGCATTATGTATGTGTTAGGGATTGGGTACTTGGTGTTGGTAGTCTTGAACAAGAGGATGCACTCGGGGCTTTGCTCGTTAGTGCTGATATTGAGAATGATGAAATTTATGAAGGAGATGTGTCAGGTGTTGACACTCTTTCTTGCAGTCATGAAAGTGATGCCTTTTCTCAATATGGGACAGAATGTTTATGCAATCAGTCAGATGAGGAAGAGGATTGGATAGATGAAGGTACTATTGATGATTGTATGGAAAAAGATGATGTTCTTGAGGACAGCTGTTCACTTCACAGTGAACCAATTTCAGATTTATTGTCTTGTGAGTATCTCAGGTATTTAGGGGGTGATGGCTCTGAGTTCTTACATCCAACACACATTGATTTTGATATGGAACATGAGTTAATAGCATTTGACTTTGACATGTGTGCCTCTTCTCCCCTTATTACCCCAGCACCACCAGGCAGCAACCCTATTATATATGATGTGTCGGATGATGAGGTTGCTAGTGTTTTCTCAGTTTCAAGTGACTTAGTGGTCCCTGATATTGTTTTGAGTACTGATTGGAAGAGTTGTGTGGATTCTGAATCCTTTTCTAATTTTGAATCTTTTCCTAAGCCATGGAAGAGTGGCCTTTCAACTACTCAAGCTTCACCATCTCATGGATAGTTTGATGTTTCTCTTCCCACCTATCAAATTTTTTTGGTTTTGTCAGTTGTTGACAAAATGTAGGTTGCTCCTATGTTCGGTGATCATGCCCCATGTGATGAGTTCCCTCAGTGTTTGCATGAAGATCGATGTATCTTCTCCTTGGAGGTGCAAGTTTCTAGTATGAATGGATCTAGTAGCGATTGCAATGACAGTTTGATAGAACTGGAGTGTTTTTCTTTCCGTGTGGAGAGTAGAATTCCTGGGTTTATTGACAGGATTGAGGATGGTTCATCTTGTGGCTCCTTCAGCATTTTCCTTTTCAATTGCAACATGCATGTGCCATAGCATTTTTAGAATTGGTATGATTACCTTTCTAGCCCTCAAGAGGAATGTGATAGTAATTTTTGTTCTGAGCTTTTGGAAAATGGATATTAGTTTAATCAGTTGCATGGAAGCAGAGTTTTCAGTTTTCCTCTATTGAGTGGAGATGAAAATTACTTGTTTGACAGAGGCAAGTATTGATCAAAGTTTTAGGGCCCTAAGCATTTTGTGAATATTGTAAATTTCTATATATAAGTTGCTTTCCCTTGCCCTGTTTTGCCCTGGTTTGTCAGTTTCTGGTCCTATTGCTTGGTCTTTCCCTGCTTGTTCCTGATCCCTATTTTTTTTCCTGTGGGATGGTCCACTTCAACCAGTGATTCTGAATCCTGGCTATGCCTGCAAGAGGCATACATCCCCAGACAGAGCCACTTTTAGCATGTGCAAAATATTTCATGGCTCTTGGTCTTTTCCTCTGCTCTCTAGAATGATTTTCTGCTCCTTGGTTAAACCTTAGGAAAAACATTCAAAATCTAGCCATTAGGTTTCAAAATACAAGTGTGCCCTAGCCCTGTTCTATTCATGCATTACTTTTTCGTGGGTCACTTAAATGCCTCTTCTACATGTGCCTTTTAAGTTTCCTCATCACCCCAATTTGCAATTAGTCTTTCTCTCTGGTGAGTCCCTTTGTTTTTCCTAAGTCCCCAATCGCACCCTACGATTTTAATATATTTCCTAAGGTTCTTGGCTTTATCTTGTAGAGTTATCAGTGGGTCCACATGCCATATGCCTTGTCAGGATTTTGTGATTGGTCCATGGGTTAGTGATTGTGCATGTGTCAGTGGGACCTAAATTTTTGAAGGCTCAGTGGGACCTGATAGTGTTAGAGGATCGATGGTTGGCGTAAGTTTGCATGGGAATTGTCAGAGCCATGAGATCCTACGCCAGCCATTGATGTTACTTTTTGTCAGGCGGTAGTTCATCGGTGGGTCCTGTTTGCCACGTAGTTCTTATGTGCCACGCTGTTCTCAGTTGGCAGGTTTTCATTTGTTCGCGTGTTGATGATTTGGTTTATGTTAGAGGGCCCACGTTGAAAGCTTTTAATCTAACAGTCGGCGTATGATCGCAAGGAATATTCCAAGCCTTTGCGATCATGCACCATCCCTTGGATTTTATTCCATTTTGCCTGGTTACCTATTGTGCGAAGTGGGTTCAGTGTGACACAGGTGCTTGCAGTTGGAGGTTTCTTATTGGTTGATGGGTGCTGAGGTGGTTTTGCTCGGTGGGACCGCAACTTCATGGCAGGTAGTGGCAGTGGTTTGCTGGCAGTTAGTGGCATGTTCACATAGCCTTTTGCAAGGCTATGCAATCATGCGACTAACGTTTTGTGTCAACTCCATGCGGTGGCAGTTGCAGTGACGGTTGCGCTGGTAGTTATGTTCACAGGTTGTCGCATGTTTGCATAGCCCATTTCCTGGTTATGCGATCCTGCGATAGGGTGCCACATGTGTTGGGGCCAGTCTACGGTTATTTGGTGGTCCCATTGGTAGGTGGTGTTGTGGTGATTTCTAGTTGGTCCGAGCTAGTGAGATGATAAAGTTTGAACGTGGGCCGTCATTCTCTATAGGGGCCAAGGATTTAGCCGTTGTGGTTCAAATTCATTTTTCTGAGGGCTTCCAACGACTAGAAAGTACTAAGATTTTCATACTTCATTGTAGAAATGACCTTGTTTGGTTAGAAGTGACTGGTTTGCCATTTGCGGTGTGGTCTAGGGTGTTGTTGGATAGTTTGCAAAGCTTGTACCGTGGTGGTTGTGTGCTCAAGGCTTGTTGTAGGGTGTCCTTTTGAGCCTAGTTTTGTGATCCCTTGTACTTGCAGAGAAGAATTTCATGATTGTGGATCAGTTCAGGATTTCCTCTTTCCTGATTGACTGTGTTTCCCGCCCTTGTAATAACTTTTTAGACCATTTTTAATAGGGTGGGTGGTTGAAACCCTAACCCTAGTCATCTGTAGCTTGTTGAAAATTTTCAAGATGACTAGGGGGTATAAGTTAGAGAATTTTGGATTTTGCAAGGGTTCCAAAACATTGTTGCTTTTGGTCCCTGGTTTTTTACTGTAATATACTGATAGAAGTCTGGTTTTGTGACTTTTCTGATCTTGGTATCATTTTGATTGTATGTTGATCCTGATTGTGTTAATGAGAACATTTTGAATCCCAATCTTGTATCTTGTGTATGTCTTCTTGCTTGTCTCTGAGCTCATATATGTTAGTTTCACAAAGTGTGCTAACATATGGTAGACAAAGAGTATTTTGAATTTATCTTGTAGTTCCTAACAAAGTTAGGATTAAAGTCTTCTAGGTGAATTCGGTGAGTTTGCAGTCAGGTGTAGAATTTGATGTCCTTGTGCTTGAGGGAAAGGGGTAATAGGCAAAGCACTTACCTCAGATTCCATTGTGTTTGATTTGAGGTATTCAGTTGAGGTATATAGTTAGGTGACTCTGAGCCCTGGGATAAGGCACTGGTCCTTCCTCTTGAGGTATGCATGGTTAACAACTACAAACACAAACATTATTTGATAAATCTTTAACAATCTTATATGAGATATAGTGGAATATTGTTTTAGACTCGTTTAGATAAGTTAGTCAAGGGTACACCCGCCTGAGCACTAAAGCTCAAAGTGTAGAAGGATCCTTTGATCCTTGTTAGTTGGTCCTCCTCCTTGTGGACTTTGGAGCAGTGATAGAGTCAGAGTTTCATTTACATTATCCATCAAAGTGTAAATCTGCAAGTTGAAGATCAAAGAGAATAATCCACAACCAACAGTATACTTGCATTTTCATGAATTATCTTGAAAACCTTTGGAAAAACTAATCAAAGGCTGCATTTCATTATTTGTATAGCAGTTAAATTATTACCCAGATCTATTTTCCTTTATGTTTAATGGTTCTGTAATTTTAGTTGTTTTTTAGGACAGCCTATACGTTTGTTTTCTTGTATTTTTCTTTCACATTTATGATTTGCTTCACAAGCCTTGGGGGAAAAGAAATGATTGTATTTCATTGTATGTAAAGTAGTTGAAAGATTGTTATAATTCTGAATTTCTTTATGTAACTGATTATATGCTATTATTAATTTTTTTTAAGTGTATGATAAGTTTAAAATTGGGTTGTATTTATTTGTTCTATTTGATATCTTTTATTCTTTTGTGATGTTAGTTTGGGCTAAGGTTTGGTGTTTGATTGAAATATTTCCTAGTTTCTGGTACATATTCTTAGTTCAACAATGTAACTTTGCCTCTAAGTAAAACTTCTGTATTGAAGTTTTTTGAAAAGAGGATCTATACAGTTTTGAGTTCTTCAAAACTTAAAATCTAGAATTGGGCCTATGTCTTTGTGGGGAAATGATAGGTCAGTTTCTGAAATGATGCTCTATACAGTTTTGAGTTCTTAAAAACTTAAAACTAAAATGGGACCTATTTCTTTGCCTGGAAATGATAGGTAGGGTAAAATAGCATTTCTCTTGTCTAACTTTTTTAAATAGCTTTTTCCTAATGGTAATGTTTATACCTACAATTCAATTTATAACTTAAAAATCGATTTGTCTTTTCTGCAAGCTATTATTGTAAAGTAAATATTTTTTTCATTATTGGTTGTTGTGATTATAAGGCTGCATTTTTAAAGTTGTGAATTAAGAATAGATATTTTTAAAAATTAAATATTGAGGAATTTTAATTTTTGCATAATTTTATTTACTTGAAAATTATTTTCTTTATAAAGTGAGAAAGATATAATGATGAAGATGAGGAAAAACACATACAATCGGTGGAGGAGCTGAAAGTAGTAGACCTCAAGTACAGAAAGGTCTGGAAGAGGCTGATTCAATAAAGGTGGTTTGAAACTGAAATACTCTAGAAAGTATTAAATCTAATTAATCCATGGAACATTATTCTGAGTTGTTCTCCATTACTTTTATGTGTTTCTCTTGATTTTGAAGAATATTGCACTTTTCTTAAAATATTGGAGAATCACCTGTTAATGTTTCATTTTGGTAAACTCTTTCACCCAAACACCACCCTTATAATGCTCTTTTAATTTTGCTTCGAAATGACTTTGCAAGAATCATTAGCTATTTTTCCACATTATGGTTCTCCACAAGTCTCATGAGAAATTGAGAAGGCAGAGCCTATTTCTTTCTGATTTTTCTTTTATTTTCATCACTATGTTAGAAATGTCACCATTGTGAGCATTCTTTTAAACAAAAATGGCATATTAAAAAAACCACAACTCATTATATATTCTATTAATTAATTTTTTTATATTATCTTATGTAATTTAGATACTAGATGTTATGTTTTGTAATTTGAAATCTTAATATGATTTATAATCCATCAAAATCTTTTCAAACATTGGGTGCTTCTCATTGAGTTCATTAGTCATTTGGTACTTCTCATTAGATTCTCTCAGAGCAATGTCAGGCATTGGGTACATGGTTTTGTTAGAAAGCTCATAATCCTACACCTTTAATAGTGAATCAACAAATTCATTGAGTTCATCAGTCACCTACTTGTCCAGGTTTGATAGTGAAGGAAAAATTTCATCAGCTTTCTGCTCATTGATCTCAACACTCACATCATTTTCAGGTTTATGATTTTGAGACTGAGGGGAAGGATTATTAAGGAATGCAGAAGGCCCATACATTATTTTAGCAGCGCGGTCATATTCAAGTGCAATGCCATAGGCTATGTTGAAAGTGCCCAACCAGAGGCGCCTTCACCTTCCTTTGTTGGGTTCTCTGATTTTCACAACCAATTTACCCCACATTCACTGCCTCACTCCTCTATAATTGAATTCCGCATTTTGTGGACCTCCCTTTCCTTTCATAATCCTCCACCTTTAATGGTGAATCAACAAATTCATTGAATTTATTAGTCACCTGCTCGTCCAGGTTTGGTAGTGAAGTAAAAAATTCATCAGCTTCCTGCTCATTGATCTCAGCACTCATCAATGAGCAGGTGAGTGCTAAGATCAATGAGCAGGAAGCTGATGAATTTTTTGCCTTGCTACAAAACCTGGATGAGCAGGTGATTGTTGAGCTCAATAAATTTGTTGATTCACCATTAAAGATGGAGGATTATGAGCTTTTTAACGAAACCATGCACCCAATGCCTGGCATGACTTGAGAAGCACCCAATGCCTAAAAATATTACAACTTATCTAGCATAATCAAAGTATAAGTAAAGGACACAGATTATGGCCTTTTTAAGATAGGAGATTTAGGTTTGATAAAATGGTGTAAAAGCAAAAGAAAGAGAAAGCTGTGTCGCGGATATTACAAGAATGGGAATGCTCGAGTCCCTCTAAAAGCATGAAAAGAAAAGGCGGGTCAAGAAAAGGCTGCATGAAGGGAAAGGGAGGTCCAGAGAATGCGGAGTACAATTACAGAGGAGTGAGGCAGCAAAAGTGGGGTAAATGGGTTGCAGAAATCAGAGAGCCCAACAAACGAAGGGGAAGGCGCCTCTGGTTGGGCACTTTCGACATAGTCTATGATGCTGCGCTTGAATATGACCGCACTGCTAAACTTCTACATTCCTTAATAATCCTTCCCCTCAATCTCAAAATCTTAAACCTGAAAATTATGTGAGTGCTGAGATCAATGAGCAGGAAGCTAATGAATGTTTTGCTTCACTACCAAACCTGGACTAGCAGGTGACTGATGAACTCAATGAATTTGTTGATTCACCATTAAAGGTGGAGGATTATTATCTTTCTAACGAAACCATGCACCCAATGCTTGACATGACTCTGAGAGAATCTAATGAAAAGTAGCAGATGACTCATGAACTCAACGAGAAGCACCCAATGCTTGAAAAGATTTTGATGGATTATAAATCATATTATGATTATTCTTCCTACTGGAACTCGAATGTTGATTATCGTTCGTGCTGGAATTAGGGTGTTGATATTCCAGTGCCTGGCATGACTCTGAGAGATGAGAAGCACGTGAATGATGACCTCAATGAGAAGCTTGGGGAATGCAGTTATTACATGTGGAGACAGCTTTCTAGTGAAAATAAACAATCAGGTAGAGGAGAGGAGAGACGTTGACAACTGGGTTATAACACTTGCTTTTCCCCCCAAAAGATCCAGTCACCACAGGCAACAGGGTAGCTGCTGGTATTTACGCATTTCTTCCCACAGAAATAGTCACTGGGTTCCCCTTCATAATTCAGGCAGATTTTTTGTTGGCATCCTCAAGGGAAAGCATTCTTTTGGATAACAAGTGGAATAAAGGAATTCTGGACTGTATTCCGTTAGCATTTTGTGCAGCTTTCCTCTCTCTTTCTGCATTTCTCGTCTATCAATGGTTTTATGGATTCAACAGAGATGCTCAATTTGTGCAAGGAATTGCCTTTAGTTACTGAGTCGGGGTCCGTCGTAAGTAGTTGCAAAGCCAAACTTGTGCCTTCATCTATGGGCAAGTGGCACAAGCTAATAGGAAACAATCCATGGCTTGCAGAAGGGATTGTTGCCCTGTCACCTGCTTACATGAAAATGAATCTGGTGAAAATGTTATTCCCTTGTGAAGAGCAGCCAGAAATAGAAAGCAGTTCAGATCTCCATCTCATGAAGGTTACAGGGGATGCCTGCCTCAAAATGCTCACTGTTTCACAAACTCTGGACGGTCAAATGATGCCATTTAAACTGGAGGATTTACTGCGTGATGAAGTTATAGAATTGGGGAAATGCTTTGGCGTTCAATGTGATTTTGAGAGGCTCAAGGCCATTGCAGGAGCCGCCACCTTGAACTTCTTCATAGACAGAGACTAATATCTCTCCACATAAAAGCCATAGTTTTACTGTTATTACCCTTCTCTTCAGAGTTTTTTTTAACTTAGTAGTAAGTGGTGATTAGATTTTGTTCCAACAACCAAATGACATTGAGCCTCTAAACAATGGAAAGAAACACGTGAAGTTTTTGTCTGAGATATGGTTCATCTGTTGATCTTATCTACTGGGGTTCTCGTGTCTTTTTAGTCCATGCATCAAACATGCATCAAATTTGTTAGTGAATTTTGCAATGAATATTTCAGGTGTTATGAATTTATCCACTCGCTGTTGTTAAATTTTGCGAGGAATATTTCAGGTGCTCACGAAAAGTATTGTCAATATATGAATTTCAACAAAGGGGTGATGATGCTCGCGAATCTTCAACCGAGAGTTCAGAACAAGACTCCACTTCACCATCAGACTAATTCTGGTGCAATTTTCCTCTCAGGAACTCGTAATTTTTGCATTAATATAGATATCTATGGTTGATAGCACCATCTGGCTTTGGTTTAAGCTGGACTGGTGAAGTTTTGAAAGGATTTTGAAATGGTGTTGAACATTGTTGCTCCATATTTGTTGCACCTTCAACTTCTAAGACCATACTCTACTGCTTTCAATCTTAAAATTCTTTATGTTGGTTATATATTAAATATATTAATATAAATCTGACTTCGGCCCTTTACTGACCTAAAAAAAAAAAAACCTCATTGCAATTAAACATGTTGTTTTTATAAGTTCAAGAATATTTCTTTATTACATCGTTCGTCTATTTCAATTAGTATCAGTAATACAGTATTAGCTCAAAAACATTATAAAATCATTTTGCTTTTAGACCTAAAAACCAAGAATGGGGGTTTTCATATTTCAGCGTTTGGGCGCTGGGATACCAAATGCCAGATACAATCAATTCTGGAAGATGCTGCAATTCTCGAAGATACATATTCTGAAAATGATTTTCGGAATATGGGATGACCTGTTTGGTTCACCAGGAAGATGACTAAGAAGATGCATAAGGAATTTTAATTCTAGAACGGAAATGACGAAAATAGTTTCAGTGACTGTTCACATAAAAATTCTACAGAATTCACATACCCATGAACAGGTGGCAATTCGCCCAAACCGTCATCTTCTGCGTTGGCAAGAGTCTCATCTTTATCTTTGCTATTTGCATTTTGCGCAATGCCTTCGCTTCCTGTTCTACCGCCTGCCATTTCTTGCAAAGACTGGCATTTTCAAACCCTCGCCATAACCAGGAATTATGGACAGAAAAATAAAATAGAATGGCAACTGAGCTAACAAGTTCAATCCGGTTCACCACTGGACTGTCTTAATCTACTATTTGAAAGTATTCCCTACATGATAGTGAGATTGCTTTCTCAATACTCAATTTTGGCGTTGATCCTGCTCACAACGGTGAAAATGAAATGCGGACGTCAAAAAAACTACTTTGCATGCGGATGCGGACTCGACAGTTTTAAAAATTGGCATACAAAAATGGGAATATAAGCCTCTAATTCCAATTCCACCTTTTCAAGTGGAAGACGATATGTCCATTTTTTGGATAAAATTGGAATATCGAAATTCCAATTCCATCCCTCCATGTTGCACACAAACAGTGGAGACCATATTCAGAAATCGATATTCTGATATATCGGCTGATATGCTTGCGTCCAAATGGGCCCTTATTGCTGAATATATCAGAATACCATTGTGTGGTTTGGTGACATATCATTTTCCTATGGAAAAAAAAAAGCAACAAATTTGAAATTTTCATAATTGATTATAAACAAATTTATGAGCTCTAACAGATATCTAATTCACTTATACAAGGGATGGTATTTATTTTTAATTTTTTATGTTGGTTATTGGAATAAAATTTTGTAGCTCTTTTATTGTGTATATACAGTATTAGCTCACAAAGATTATGAAATCATTTTGTTTTTATATACAGAAATCTAGAATTGAGGTTTTCACATTTTAGAAATCTGATGTCATTTTGATTTCTATCTACTACAGAGGGGTCAGGATTTTAAACATCAAATCCTGCAACAACTGTAGTTACTAAACACTAATTATCAAGAAATTTTTTATAATTACCATGGCCGTGTATCCATGGCAAACCTATTCTTTGCAATTTGAGATCATGGTTTCATGTGTTCAACAAGAAGGAGTTCGAAATCTCGGAGTCAAAAAGTTAGAATTTCCAACAATTGTCGTTTAATGCCAATGCAATGCAATGCAAGGTTTCATCTTGTGTTTCTCACTTGACTCAAGGCTTCTAAATACAACTCTAATGAAAAATATTAGGGAAGATCAAATGGAGGTAGGAAGTTTATTAAGTTTTATCACCAACATGTGGCAACAGTTGCAATGGGTGAAAAAGCAAAAGATACTTGATAAAGAAATATGAAATCTATGGCTGCCACAACAGGGGGAAACCAGAGCTAAACAAATCCTCTTATTATCAATGATCTCACACATCAAGCGTTGTTTTGGTCTTTGAAGGTCATTAAAATTGATGTGTTGAATTGTTAAATATATCATTTTGTTTTGTGGACTGTACTTTTTTTTTCACTTCCTCATGAGACCATTACAAGTTGGTATCCATTACACGGTGTTTAAATTGGAGTTCCATTCATTCAAATTGTATTTCATTATATTATAATTAAAATTTTGTAACATATTTATTTTTTTAATTGAAGTTAAAATTAGGTTTTATTAGATTAATATAAACAATTATGTATTTATTTTAAAGTAAATATGTTATTTTTCATTAGAATTAGTTTATTTGTTTTTATAAATAAATTTTAATTTTGATTTAAGAACTATGATTTTTTAATATAAAAAATGATTTTATTTTCAAAAAAATATGATTTATTAGTACTTGCCGATAGGCTAGGCAAGTGCATCCGTTTTTGGATTTCTTCCATTAACTAGTGATTAAAAAATCACATTTCTACCAATTAAAATTATTATTTTTATCAAATTTGTTACAAAATTTATAATTTGTATAGTATACATGAACATTTTTTATGTTTGTAATTCAACAAAATTAATTTCTAGCTCTTCTATTGGCTTTAAAATTTAGGCTCTTATACACGGATTTTGTGGAAGCACAACCTCTATTACAATATTCGAGGCAATATTATAGGGGCAAATACTTTACCATTCCCTTAAAATAATTAATTAGATGTTATATATTTAGATTATATAACATAAATTATAATTATAATCTAAATATTAATAAACTTAACTTTTTCATTATATATTTTATATTAATTAACTTATGAATTAGTGATAATAATATCTATTATTTATAATAAATAATTATAAGTTATAAAATTAAAAAATTAAAAAATAATATATTAATATAAAACAAAAGAGTAAAATATTTATAATTATTATATATTTATAATTCTAAATTAATATAAGACTTCACCTATTATATCAGATAGCCATAATATTAATTACATTGTGATTAATACCAATTATACTTGTACTTATTATTATTATTATTATTATTATTATTATTATTATTATTATTATTAAGACGTGGCACTTGTTATTCCCATGAATGTTCTATTTTATTTTTATTTTGAAAAGTCAAGTATATATTATATTGATATATATTACATTGTCATTGTGTTGAGAGAAATTCTATAATGCATTAAGAAAAACAACGTGACCTATATTTTTATTTAAATTAAATAGTCTCAAAATATTGTTTCTTACCATTTTTTAAATAGATGTGTTTAATTTATGTACATTAGTGATTTTAAAATTTTAAAGCCCATGTTAATGTTATTTTACTTTTTATATACACAATCACAACAAATATGACTAGTTTTAATAAATAATCAACTATACCTAATATTCTCACCCCTCATTGCAAATAATTTTTTTTGTTTAAAATTGACCAATCTATTTAAAAGGTCTTAATAAATTACAAGTAAACCATTATTTGTTAAAAATAATTAAATGTAGAAATTACATTCCTTGGTTCTTATTTTCACTATCATAGTGTTTTAAATCTCAAATAGATTTTACATTGCAATTCTATATTATTTTACATTTATCAATATTTATTTGAAGCATAAGAATATGAAATGAAAATTTTTATAGTTTGTTTATGGAAGATAATGGTTTTTTTAATCTACAAATGTATTTTGTATTAAATTGAAACAAAATCGATTTCTAAGATGTCGTTAATTTTGACATAATTTGGACAATAATGGGGACTCAACAACTCAAGTTTGCGATATTTTGAAAACATAAATGAAAGATTAAGACATGATTTGATAAATTTGAATTGTTTCACTTGCCATTAAAAATTTAATTTGTATGGCTCAAGTTTATTGCTCATGTACTAGTTATGTTACGAAGGTTATGAATATACTTGGAATAAAAATGTGTTGTGCATATTTCTAAATAGATAGAGTTCATTTTTCTCTCATGTGTTATGAGAAAGAGGATTATGCAACAAAACTATTTCTAGAAAAGGCAAAGCTAGAAAACTATTTCAACAAGAAGGAGATAGAAATCTCATAGTCAAAAAGTAAGAATTTCCAACAATTGTGGTTTAATGCCAATGCAATGCAATGCAAGGTTTCTTCTTGTGTTTGTCACTTGACTCAAGGCTTCTAAACACAACTCTAATGAAAAAAATAAGGGAAGATCAAATGGAGGTAGGAAGTTTTATTAAGTTCTATCACCAACATGTTGCAACAGTCGCAATGGGTAAAAAAGGAAAAAATACTTGACAAAGAAATATGAAATCTATGGCTGCCACAACGAGGGTAAACCGGAGCTAAACAAATCCTCTTATTATCAATGATCTCACACATCAAGCATTCTTTTGGTCTTTGAAGGTCGTTAAAATTGATGTGTTGAATTGTTAAATATATCACTTTGTTTTGTGGACTGTACTATAGATTGACAAATACAATATTTTACATCTAATTGAAATTTTCTTTTCACTTCCTCATGAGACCATTACAGGGTGTTTAAATTGGAGCTTCATTCATTCAAATTGTATTTCATTATATTATAACTAGCACTTGCACCTAGAAGAGGTGCAATGGTCACGCCGATAGTTAATATAAAATATTGAAGGAAGTGAAAATCAAGTGTATTATCCATGTTTTGTTTGTTCTTCTTCTTCTTCTTCTTCTTCCTCTTCCTCTTCCTCTTCCTCTCCTCCTCCATCAAGTTGTTTTTCTTAAATTAAAATAGTATTAGATTTAAAAACTATAGTATAATATATAAATTTTATTATTTTACTAACATCCATAGTAGATATTTGTATATAAACAAATGATTTTTAATTTTAATTGTCTTATAATAAAGAAATGTTAACAATAAAAATAAAATCAAATTGAACTAAGAATGTCAAAATATAAATGTATTTTTTCAATGTAAAGTAATATTAAAAATAAAAATTACATGAAATCATATTATTAATTTATATTATTAAATAAATATTACACTAAATTATGCTCGCATGAATTTTTCAAACTTGTAATAAACTAAATATTATAGATATATTGTAAAATTTTTCATTAAATTGTATATATTTTTACAAGGAATAATAGTTTATATTTACCCTATCACTTCGTGGAAGTAGAAAATGATAAACGGTCTGTAAATTGAAAAAACATACACACTAAATTTACATGACATAAATCTGACCATCTATATAGCTAACTTCTTTCTAATTTAAAATAAAATAAAATAAAAAATTTATAAAATATAAATTTGAAAGTGGCATAATGAGTTTTTTTTAAATTAGTATAAACATAATAGATTACTGCTCTCATGCAACCATATAGCCAAAAACCAACCTAAGAAGAGATGCAGAGGTGCGAAGGAGGAATATTAAAATATAAAAATTTAAAACACTTTGCAAAGTTTACGAAGGCAAAAGTATAGTGGAGGGCCCTCAACAGAGCATGTTGACAAAGACCTTGGTAAATGTGAAACATAAAAATGTTAAATATTTTTGTAAATTTCATAGGTCATGTTTAATGTTTAACATAAGAATCCCATTCTAATTCTATTTATTTGAAGGGCGGATCTAGTTCTAAATCCTGTTAATTATGCAGTGACCCATGAGCCCTTATAAATAGTGGGGCCAGACACAAATCCATAGCCAGATTTGATGTTGGACTGGTTTCTCGCGCAATGAATTTCTCAACAGCTGAGCTTTGAACTTGGGCATCATAATAAGCATGGATTTACATTTCTACCCTAACCCTAACGGATTCAAAATCAAAAATCATATGTAAATTGTTGATTGTTGTAAGAGTTGTTTGCATTTATAATTTCTTATAGAGCATAGTGATTCAGAAGTGATATTTGCAAATGAGCAATATCCAAGTCACTATATTTGTTAAATTAAAAACCCTCAACATTCTATGAATGAAATAAAATTCAAGACAAGTGAATGTCTAACGAGTAAAGAGATTTCTCTAAATGAAAAAAAAATGTACTCACTGATGAAGATAAAACAATCCAAAAATGATGGTGATAAGAATATGAGAGTACCAATAAACCCATGGAAAATTACTTGTGAGAGTACTAACAAACCCAAACAATGGTTCGTATGATTAAAACATAGAAAATGAATTATAAGAATATTAACAAACCCAAAAACATAAATAACTCTTGTAAAATCACTGATTCGCTGCACATCCATGGCCATGTAATTGATTATTTTGCCCCTACTATGCCTCTGCCTTGCTACGCTCGAGAGGCGCATGCCCTTTTCGAACACTTTCCAAATTAGAGCCGCGTGGACATGCATTCTCAAAATGTCCACTCCCAGATACCATTGCCTTGTCGTCAAGATCTCCACCACTTTGACCCCAAAGAATACAGAGGCCAAAATGTAACCTTTGTGTAGAAACACTCCCTTTCAGCCCAAATAATCCACAAAATAGCTTATCAAGAAGGGACCCACATAGGATACCACCGTATATGTCCTGCAAACACCCCATTCCGCAGGGCCTCCCTCCAGAAGGACATCCCAATGGCCTTCGCTAGCAATAGATGCTCCTCGGGCTTGGCCACCTTCAGTCTCCACCAATTCTCCGTTAAGTCTTTGTACGCGCTCGCTTCTCTGTCTTTTGGGGCCAAAAGAGGCACATCCTTAAGCTCCAGCGCCTGCCTGTAGCCCACTTTCAGAATAGGATTAAGCCAAGATAGAGTCACCACGCTTACCAACCCAACCCTGCAATGGAATGAATTGAATAAATTAAACACATAGTACACTCTTGTGACAGAAATCAACAAACTACCATTCTGTATAGCATCCACACAAAATGCCATGGAACATATAATATAGGGAAAACAAAATGCCTGAAGAAATAAGAATACGAAAGGAGGGAAAGCTTTCTTGGTGGGAATGCCTCCAGAACGTGGTTTGTATGTTTCCTGTCGAGAATAGTGATGTCTTTTGCTCCATTAAAACATTGAGATCGATGTTCAAGTCACATTTTCTGAAGGTGAACAACCTCTGAATGCAATTGATGCTCCTCAGAGACTCTCATACATGTACTACTAAGAACTTACTCCCCCACTCCTCACATTGGCATTAAATGAGGGAGAGTGGTTTGTTAAGCCTCCGCTGCTTGTTGCTAAATGACAAAAAATGTAATGACTCATTGGAATTTGTTTAATTGATCGAAATTTGTTTTCCGTATCAGAAATTTCCATCAATGGGCGATGTCCACAATAAAAAGTCTATCGGCTTAATTAAAATTTTGAAACATGTTTATTTTTTTAATTGCAATTAAAATTAGATTTTATTAGATTAATGTAAACAATTATGTATTTATTTTAAAGTAAATATTTTATTTTTCATTAGAATAAGTTTATTTATTTTTATAAATAAATTATAATTTTGATTTAAGAACTATGATTTTTTATATATAGAATGATTTTATTTTTGAAAAGAATATCATTTATTATTCTTGTGATTGTTCTATTTTATTTTTTATTTTGAAAAGTTGAGTATATACTATATTGATATATATTACATTGTCATTGTGTTGAGGGACATTCTATAATGCATTAAGAAAAACCATGTGACCTATAATTTTATTTAAATTAAATAGTTTCAAAATAATGTTTCTTACCATTTTTAAATAGATGTGTTTAATTTATGTATATTAGTGATTTTAAAATTTTAAAAGCCCATGTTAATGATATTTTACTCTCTATATACAAAACCACAACAAATATAACTAGTTTTAATAAATAATCAACTATACCTAATATTCTCACCCCTCATTGCATATCATTTTTAAAAAAAAATTTACCAATCTGTTTGAAAGGTCTTAATAATTTACAAGTAAACCATTATTTGTTAAAAATAATTAAGTGTGGAAATTACATTCCTTGGGTCTTATTTTCACTATCATATTTTTTTAAATCTCAAATAGATTTTAGATTGCAATTCTATATTATTTTACATTTATCAATATTTATTTGAAGCATAAGAATATGAAATGAAAATTTTTATAGTTTAACTATGGAAGATAATAGTTTTTTTAATCTGCAAATGTATTTTGTATTAAATCCAAACAAAATTGATTTCTAAGATGTCCTTAGTTTTGACATAATTTGGACAATAATGGGGACTTGACAACTCAAGTTTGTGCTATTTTGAAAACATAAGTGAATGATTAAGGCATGATTTGATAAATTTGAATTGCTTCACTTGCCATTGATTGTGGAATTACATTGTTAATTATAATGCAAAATTAACAAGTTTGAGCTGATTTGGGAAGATCTAATAATGTATAAATTTACAATAGATTTGAGTCATAACTTTGACTCTTTATGAGTCACATGGTATCAAAGCTAAGTTGGATTGGAAGGGAGTATGAATTACTAAGTCATCCACAAAAATAAGTGGAAGTTGATAACATTGTTCCTTACAAAAATGAGCTTAGTTCTATACTTTGGGTATGGTTGAGAATAATTATAGTGAAAGTAGAGGATGTCAGAGATTCAAGAAGTTAGATGACGATGTTCAGAATAAATAAGTTGGAATTTATTTTAGTTGTTCTCACAAAGCATTTAGCAATTGAAAGACCTTATGTAGAAGAGGAGCCAAATTTTGATCATAATAAAGCGAGGAGAAAGTTCTCAAGGTAGCTTCTTCATGGCTCAAGTGAAAATTGGCATTTAATCCTATAAAAGAAATAAACACAAAGGAGCTAAACCAATAAATTTTATAGCTGAAAGCATACTTTAACTTTTATTAAATTTAGATCAAAAAAATGAATTTGTATGGCTCAAGCTTATTTATCATGTACTAGTTATGTTATGAAGGTTATGAATATATTTAGAATACAAATGTGTTGTGCATATTTCTAAATAGATAGAGTTCATTTTTTTCTCATGTGCTACAAGAAAGAGGATTATGCAACAAAACTATTTCTAGAAAAGGAAAAGCTAGAAAACACACCTTAATTGGTAATGCCTCTAGCTATTCTTCACACAAAAATACATGCCAAGAATGCATAAGACATGATAACATCATCCTAAGACATTTTTAGTTAATTCGAGAGTGTCCTCCAATGGATTGGGGTGGTGGTTGAGTTTGGAAAGGGATGTGAAATAATTGTCAAAATAGTTCAAATGCACACAGATTTTGAAGTCATAACAATTCTGTACAAATATCTTCACCATTTCTGTTGGCAGCCTAGTGACTCTAAATCTCTCAAAATTTGCATTCCACATAGTAAATCGAATCACTACCCTTAGGTATATTAACATATTGGGTAATTTTTCAACTTTGGAACTTTTAAACATTCCACAATCAAGATGCGAAGGTCCAACATCTCAATAAAGCACCTTGAATGTTGGGGGATCACATGAAATTGAGACTTTGGAACTCGGTTGAAAGATACAAAATTATCAATAGTATGTTGAGTCAGAGGGCTTCCTAACATGAGAAAAATTGAAAATGATCATGAATTTTCATGTTTATGAAGCTTAGAGAACACTTGATAACCTGAATTAACATTGAAATGTTAGGGTTCATTAGTTGGCCTCTAATTTTCTAGTCATGCTATCATTAATGAGGTATATTCAAAAATTCAAAATTGGGGTTACACCTGGTAGACTCGTTAAGAACCTTTCAACTTCATCAGTAGACTAAGGCACATTGACAATTCTAACCTTATTTTGAATCTGTGTATAATTGAATTATGGTTTTTATTCTCTTACAAATAATGTATGCATTATACATTTATTTTTTAGTTATTATTATGTTATTATTTATATATTTTTATTGATTAATATATTTATTATGATGATATAAAAGTACCTTTTGCAAATTTGAGTGTTTGTAGACCTAGTCAAGAAGGAGCTTAATGTTTATTTGAGTGGCATGAGCTCAGTAATAGAACATATATACATAATTTTAAGCATATCGACAAATATATGTCTAATTCAGGCTTATTAGTATAGACACCTAATTAAATCAAAATATTCTTCTATTAATTATATTATTATCTATTTATTTAATTGACTAGCCTCTTCAATATTATTTAAATAAATATTTCTCTTTATTTATATATTTATTTATAAATTTTATCATATAATTGAATAAATAATTAAATTGCTAAAAATGTATGATATCAAGTAGTTATGGTTGCTTCAAGTGTTGGGAAGAGACCCTGACCTATTGAACATGTATGATGTTGGGTGGTTGGGGGAAGTGAGTATTCTTTAGAGGACGACAATCAAGATGCAACATAGGAAGAGGAAATAGCTTCACCATGCACCAAGATGCAGGGACTTCTGCGACAATGGTGGTGGAAAGGAAAAATTGAATTTTGGTCAAGCTATATGATCTTTAGGGGTTAGGGAGAAAATAGATAAGAATGATGAATTACATTTTATAGATATGTTCTACTTTAAGCTCTAATTAGATGCAATATTTTGTAGCATTATTATGGCTACAACCTATATTTTTAGTTTTTTTTAATCTATTTGAAGGGAATCTGATAGATTTTACATATTGTATATTTCTTATATTCTAATATTAATCTAAAATATCTCAGCTTTGGCTCCTTATAAAAAAAATATCATGTTATTTAATTACCCAGAGTCCTTTCAAAAAAATCTGTCAAATCTAAAATATATTTTGCAAGACTTTGTGGTTGAAGAACTCTGCCGAATCTTGAGCAGAGTCTTGAACACTCTAACTTTTATAATATTTGCAAAACCATTTATAATTTTTTCCTTTAGCTTTTGCAATTGATTGGTTTTGCTAGACTCAAAACCATGTGAACTAATATGTGTAACGAGTAATGATGATATTTAGAATTATCAAATTTATTTATTTTATCCAAAGGTATCCCCACAGTTCTTAGCACACTTGTGACTCAATCCAACGATTCCAACATCACCTTACCTTGGGAATACCTTTTTTCCAAGTTGGGCCTTGGGAGGGTGAGTTGAGGCAAGACTAGTCCTCGGGAGGTTTCTAATAGAGCCTAAATGCATGGAACAACTGATTTAATCAAAGCGGAGAGAATCAACCTTGGTACCTATATGGGACAAACCCAAGCCAACTATGCCACACATTCGGGCAGCGATTGTCCATTCTAAAAAAATATGTAATATGTACAGTGCAATAGTGTAATTTATTATTAATATGTAATGAATAGATATGATTTAACAATGTAGCTCCATTTAAAGAAATATAATGAAACATTCATCCATGGTGAGCGAAGGAGCAGGAAGAGTGAGAGGAGCGAGAGCGGGAGGTTTTTTGAATTTGAAAGTGGGCGGGAAGCCAGGCTTGTAGGTTGTGGGATCTTCAAGCGATGCCTGCTTCGATGGATCTTTTGTAGAATAGAACTTTGCAAATCCAGAGAAAAGGGATGGGGTCCCATGTGAAAAGGAGAAAGACCCTAGAAAGGGGGAGGGGGTGGGGCAAGAGAATCTGGACATTCCTCCAAGGCCATCCACAACCATGAAGACCTAGGCATGTGACCATGATAGTAAATCCATCAACTGTTGTTGGTCAACTCTCTTTGTTATTAAAACCACATGCAAGTCCTATTTCCCTTCTATTAAGGATTTATCAAACAAGGAAAAATGCAAATACACTATAGAGATTCCTAACAAACTGGTTGATCACAATATTGCAACCATGGATCAAACTCTAGTTGGAAAGTTTGTTAGATCAAGAACTAATATACAAATTGTTAGGATCTTTTCTAAAAAGAGATGGGATTTAAAGGGTCAAGTCCAAGTAACAACCATGGTGAAGGGCTCTTTTTCTTTTGAGTTCTCCTGTAAAGAGGACCTGGACAAAATCCACTGTACTGGAACCTCGGCCATAGGAAAGGCCACTCTGGCATTCCGAAAATGGACACCAATGCTCAACCTCAATGATTCCTTCTTTGTCCAAGCCCCAGTGTGGGTCAGACAACCCAAACTTCCCCTGGAGTTCTGGTATGAAGATGTTTTCAATGGGATAGAAAAATCCTTCAGCACCCTTCTTTTGATTGATCTAGTGAGAGTGGAAAGGCAATGCCTCACCTATGCTAGGATCTTCATAGGGGTGGAAGAAGGCCAAGACATGCCAGATACCATTGAGCTCAGACCCAAAATGGGTAAATGAGTGCAGAACCTAGACTATGAAAGCATTCCCTTTTCCTATTTCCATTGTAAGAAAGCAAGAAACATTGCTAAATTGTGTCAAGTGTTCTAGAGCTAGGAGAAAGAAAGGAAAGTTAGACTAGCACTAAGAAAGAAAAATAATGGTAAAAATAAGAGCCGGGAACAAGCAGACTTAACAAGTGAGAAAAATATCCCCCAGGAGGTCACTAAGGTCAAAACCCAAAGAGTATGGAAGAAAAAAGAACAAGATGAGACCGCTCCAGTAATCCAAGAAATCAGGGTTGAAAAGGAAACAACAGAAGAAGGGGAGTTTCCTAGACAATAGTTTGAAATCGACAAAACTAGAGGAGAGACCCCTTTTTGGAGGGAATAGGCCTGGAAGTCAATATCCAGCAAGAAATCTCGAAAGAGACAAGGGATGATATTCTTGCTGAAGGAGGTGACTTGTGTCCTAGCACTACATCTATTTCTATTATTCCAGACTACCTTGTTTCCCCACTCGAAGAAGGCTTTTCTAGTCTGAAACAAAGCACACAAAGAGGCACCCCCTCTCAAGACTCCCAACCTTATCTTGAGAAGCAGGCTTAAAGGAAGGTTCTACAAATGGAAGAGCTGATAGTTACTACCTCCCCTATTTAGTTTACCAAAATGGAAGATCTCTTCCCAAAGTACAAAGAAGAAAAGGAGGGTTGGACTACTATCCACAAGAAGAAGAAATTTAATAGAAAAAACATATCACCTATTTCCCCTACAGCTACCATAAGTAGAAACAAAGAAGATGCAGGGGTCAAACAAAAACAATCCATGTAGAAAGAGGGCTAGCCAAATCAAGCAAGAAGAAGCCAGCAAGAACATAGCGGATGGGACTCATAAAACCATCCAGACAGTCTACAGCTCCAATAAGAAATGAAAGTCACATCCTGGAACATACATGGGCTAAACAGCTCACACAAGAAAGATGTAATAAGAAAGATGATAAGGGGCCATAGACTTGACATTTTCTTAATCCAAGAAACTAGGATGCAAAAGGACAAGCTAGAGTGTATCAGGTTTAGTAAAGTCATGGAAAACAAAGTAACCTGTTTAGACGGAGCCTCCATAGGCCTTATGACCATGTGGAATTATTTTCATCTCAGAGCTAAAGTCATCTACGAAGGAGGTAACCTTCTTCTCTTGTAATTTACAAAAATCAAAGATAATGAAAGTTGGTTTATATTGAATATTTATGCTCCTAATACCAAAAGAGATAGAAGGGCCTATTGGGATAAGATTAAAGCAACTTTGGCCTCCTTAAAGCTGACTAAGGGAATAATCATGGGGGACTTCAACACTCCCCTCAAAGAAGGGGAAAAACATGGAGGGATGGCCCCTAAACTAGAAAGTAGGCAAGACTTAATGGATTTCATCAACGAATAGGCTCTTCTCGATATGGATCGCCAAGGAGCTGATTTCACCTAGTCCAATAGGTGATTAGGTAGGGATTGCATCCAAGTCCAGTTGGATCAACCCTTGATCATGATGGACTGGTTGAATCACTATTCTCTTAATCTCTCTTCTTTGGTCAAAGCTGGCTCTGATCATTCTCCCATTTCTCTTTCCCTGGACTAGGTTGCCAAGAAAAGGAACTTTCCCTTCAGATTTGAAAAAATGTTGGTTTCTCACCCAAACCTCTTAATAAAATAAAATAATAGTGGAACATTGATGTCCAAGGTACTGCTACATTTAGAGTGGCGAAAAAGCAGAGGAATATCAAATTCAATGTCAAAAATTGGAACAAGGAGGAATTTGGCCATATCTTTACTTCCAAAGACAAGATGCTCACTGACACTAAACCTCATTCAAGAAGAAATACAAAAAAATGGATATGATGAAGAAAGATTGAATAAGGAGAAATCTATCCTAACTGAATACCATAACATCATCGGGCAGGAGGAAAATTTCTAGAAGCAGAGATAGAGGTCCATTTGGTTAAGGGAAGGAGACCAAAATACTTGTTTCTTTCACCTTTCTACAATGAGGCATAGAGTTGCTAACATGACAAGAAGTATCAAGAAGGGAGATTAAGTTCTGAAGGATGATAAGGACATTGTGGATGAATAAATAGCTTACTTTTCTTCTCTCCTTTCTAAATACCAAGAGCTATCTAAGTTAGATTAGGTTAAACTACACAAAAACATTCCAAAAATTATTATAGAAATCCAAAACAAATCCTTTTGTTCAATTTCAGAAATGATTGAGGTCAAGAGAGCCCTGGAATTTCTTCCTAGGGACAAAGCCCCTTGTCCTGATGGCTTTCCTGTGTTCTTTTTTCATATCTTCTGGGAAGTGGTGAAAGAAGATATGGTTAAAGCGGTGCAGGAATTCTTTGGTTCAAAAAATATCTTCAAAGAGCTCAATGCTACTTTCCTGGTGCTTATTCCTAAGTCTTCAGGAGTGTATTCTTTTGAGCTTTTCAAACCCATAAGCCTATGAAACTCTTTCCTCAAGATCATATCAAAGGTTGTCACTTCTAGGATTCTCAAAGTCCCCCCCTCCTTGATTTCGCAGTAGCAATTTGGCTTCATGCCTGGCAGACAAATCTTAGATTCCATAATGATGGTGTATGAAATAATCCACTCCTTAGAAGCAGGCAAAAGGGAAGGCTTTCTTCTTAGGCTTGATCTTTCCAAGGCTTACGATTAGGTTGACTGGCAGTTTCTTGTGAGAGTTATAGAATCTTTTGGCTTCAACTTCCATACTTGCAAAATCCTCCAGCAAATAATTTCAACCCCTTCTCTGGTGATTATGATAAATGGTTCCCCATCTACCTTTTTCAAACCTACTAGGAGCCTAAGGCAAAGGGATCCCCTATCCCCAATTATTTTTATCATCCTTCCTTAGTTCCAAGGAAGACTCATCTCTGCTTCAAAAAGGGAGGGGGACATTAAAGGCATCAACCCTTCGTCAGGTAACAATGTCTTCTCTCACCAGCAGTTCATGGATGACACCATCCTTAGAGGAGAGGCCTCAGTGGGAGAAGCTAAAGTGGTGAAGGATCTCCTCAATGATTACACTAGAGAGACTGGTCAATCCATTAATTGGAATTAAAGTTCCATCTTCTTTGCCAATATCACAAGGGAAGACATAGGAAAATTGGAAACATCTTGGGATGTGGTATTAACTCCTTCCCATCCTCTTATTTGGGTCTTCCCTTAGGCATTAAACCTCTGGAAGCCTTCTAGAATAAAATTATAGATAGATTCAATGGGAATCTTATAGGTTGGAAAGGGGTTTCCCTTAGTCTAGCAGGTAAGATTCAGTTGGTCAAATTCACTCTACAAAACATCCCAACCTACGCTCTCAGCCTCTTCTCCATTCTTGCTAAATTTTTGGAGGCTATGGAAAGAATTCAGAGAAGATTCCTTTGGTCAAGAACTGAGGAACACAAGCGCATCCCTCTTATTTCCTAGGACAAAGTCTGTTACCCAAAAAAATCTGGTGGTCTTAGAATTAGGAAATTAAGACTATTCAACAAAGCTCATCAAGCCAAACAGATGTGAAGAATCTTCAATAGCAAAGGGGAGTGGCGTGATACCGTTGAAGAAAAATACATCTCACACAACTCAATAAAAATCTTTTTTGAAGAGACAGACTCCCCAAAGGATCTTTAATATGGAATGGTCTCCTCAATGCTAAGGAGTTGGTAAAATCCAAAGCTAAATGGAAGGTTGGGAATAGACAATATAGAAGCTTCTGGAATGACAATTGGCTTCAGATGGGTTTCTTGAGAGAATGTGAGACTCTCAAAACCTGGAGACATGTTTGCACCCAAATTTATGGTTTCCAAGCTAGCAACTACATAATGGATGACAAGTGGGTGGATCTCTCCTAGATCTCTCAAGAACTAATTCCTCTGATGAAAGCCCTCAATGCAATCACTCTCTCCTCAGCTCAGGATGAGCTCATTTGGGAAGAGTCTCCCAATAATATCTTCACAGTGGCATCTACCTATTCCTTGTAGATACCTCAAATTCAAGAAGCTAAACCGCTATGGGCCAAAGCCTGGGTCCCTAGCCTTACTCCCAAAATAAATGTTTTCTTCTGGATCCTGCTCCAAAACCGTATCCTTATAGTTGATAATCTCATCAAGCATGGCTTCTAGATCCCCAATAGGTGTGTGCTTTATAGATGTCAAGAGGAATCGATGGATCACTTGTTTTTTCACTTTTCTTATGTAAGTAACATCTAGAAATGCTTTCTCTCTGACTTGGATTTATCCTAGTGCTTTCCCCTATCTTTCTAAGATCTCTTTTCACAATGGGCTTTTACCATGTTTATTCTGGACTTCTGATTATTTTTCTCTTGGATCCTTCCTCACCTATGCAAGGTAGTTTGGAAAGAGTGTAACAACCATATTTTTCATCACTGCTCCTCTCCCCCTAATATTATTTTTGAAAATATTCAATTTGCATTAAAGGAAAAATTTTATTTTTGTGGAAGCACTAATCATTTTGCAGGAAAGGCCTAGCAAGTGACTCAGGAGAAAAGATAGAACTAGAGCTGAAGGTGTCCCCCGGTTGGCTGGTTGAAAGCCAACTTTGACAAAGCTACTAAAGGGAACCCCAACTAGGCTAGTAGTGGAGGAATAATCATAAAAAAATTTGGTTTTGGCCTTGAGGCTATTATTTTACCTCTTGGCTCACAAACCGACCACTTTGTTGAAGCATGCACGACCCTCCAAGTCACCAAACTAGCCCATGAAATTGGGGTCAAGAAGCTCTGGCTCGAAGGAGACTCCATGAACATCATCAATTGCTTAAATCTTAATCACTCTCCATCTTGAACTATATCAAACATGATTGAAGAAACTCAAGCCATTCTTAATTCTTTTGAAGAGGTGTACTTTTCCCATGTGTGCAGGGAGGCCAACAGTGGCACTAATTGGTTTTCCAACCTAGCAGTCATGAAGGAAGTTAAGATGATCTGGAAACAAGGTGAAGATATCCCATGTGAAGTGAAGGATCTCCTTGATAAGGAAAGACAAAAAAGTACCGAGGGAATCATAAAAAATCATAATGAAAAGTAATGGGGATTTTTGGAAGTGTCATTCATAAATGAAAAGTACTAGAGGGACAAAAAGGATACTAAATATGTGTCCCCTCTACAGGCTTTCTGGGTATTCTTTCCCAAGAAAATCATTCCAAAGCAAAGGATAATCAAAAAACAAAGAAAACACTAGGTCTCAGCTACACTAGAGAAACACCCAATTCCATGCTAGAGAGATGGCGGGGGAAAGATATAGAAGGCAGCCTGAGAATGACAGTGCAAAGTGGAAGAGATGAACCAAGGTTTGGAATTCTCTACAGAAAGGATACATTACTACCTTCATCGAAAGGCTTCGTGGCAAAAATAAGGCAGTCACTAACAACTCCATGAGAAGCTGGAATGAAGGAATAGTGGAGATAGAGTGAAAGTCCTTTACTGTTACTGAGGAGGTAATCTCCAAGGTCACTGGCATCCCCATAGCTGGTAAAAAATTCAATAGGGATCACAAAATCTCTGACAATGCCGTTAATGATTTTGTGAGAGATGAGGATGAAAATAAAGCCATTTTAAAGTCGGGAACCTAATATCAGCCCGAGGGTATGAAAATGCTCTGGAGGTATGTTATCAAGGCTCTTATTTCCTATGTCACTCTAGATACAAGATTCGACAGAATTAGGACCTATCACTTTGTGTTGTTGAACCACTTAAGGAATGGCATGAATATTTGATGCAGGGCCCTCCGAAGGTCATCTCATAGAGAAACTTCCAGAGGCCATAACTTTTGACTCAGGTCTGGGTTTTTGCTAAAAATTTTCGGGTGCGTGACTCAAGTCGTGGCATTTGTTTTGCCAATGATCTCAGATTGATTGGAGTTCATTTTAGAACATCTTCGGGAGCTGAAAGTTTCATCTCGGGCTCTGAAATCAGCTTTTAGTGTTTTTTCTCTAGTTTTTAGAAAGTTCTATTTTGTAATAAATTTGAGTTTGTGTTATCAAATCTTGGATATTAGTTGGCAATTCATTCTAACTTAGTCGAGGGCATGTTTAGGGAAAATATCAGCTTTTTAGGTGTTGTTTCAAAAATTACCAAAAATGGCAAAAAACACCTGTGGAAAAAAATTGCCAAAAAGGGTAATTTTTGGATTTCTTGTTTTTTCGAGTTTTTTGGTTACTTAAGAGTTTGCAGTGAACTGTAGAGGCAATCAGTGATGAATGAACAATATTGAAGATTTCATAACATAAACTCGAATTTATTACAAAATAGAACTTTCTAAAAACTAGAGAAAAAACACTAAAAGCTAATTTCGGAGCCCAAGATGAAACTTTCAGCTCCTGAAAATGTGCTAAAATGGACCCCAATCAATCTGAGATCATTGGAAAAACAAATGCCACCACCCGAGGCACGCACCCGAAAAAATTTAGCAAAAACCCAGACTCGAGTCAAAAGTTATGGCCTCCAGAAGTTTCTGTATAAGATGATGACCACCGGAGGGCCTTGCATCAATATTTCTATTCTACTCTACGTTTATTCCTCTATGAATGAAAACATAAATGGTTTGAGGGAGAAAAATATTGCTAACCCTGCTTTGCTTAAGGGCCTATTATTGTTAATATATGAATTCTTTAAAGCCCAAATGTTGGGAAAGAGGATAGTGGAGAAAAATGAAAACAGTGATGCTTCTAGGTCAGATTATATTTTGTCAGATGGTATTAGTGAGGGAATGCACTATGAGGATAATGAGGAAGAAGAAATCAAAAAACCATTTCAGGGATCTTCTTCAAGGAAGAGACCCTTGTGCTCGGTCAAAAAAGAAAAACCCTCCAAAAATCAGGCCAAAAAAGACATACCCACTTATGAGGATTACAATGATCAAGATGAAGACATGAATATCGATGATGATGAGGGAAATTCTAAGGGTGAAACCAACAAGAAGACTAAATAGACCAAAGGGGAAAATGTCAAAACCAAAGGGAAAATTTCAAGGTGTTTATCAGTTGATCTCACCATCAGTGAAGACTACTCTCCCCTTCCCCCTTTAGGAGCCAAATAGAAATCTCAAGACCCCAACACGGAGAAGCTCATTCACCAGGGTAACCCTTCTACCCTTTCCCCAAATTTGTAGGAGAACTCAGAAGAAAAAAACTAGTTTGGGGAGTATCACAGTCAAGACTATGGTAAAGGAAAAAAAGTGTGGAGGAACTTCAATGTGAACATAGTGTGGATGGTGATCATCAGAGAAGCTGTTAATCCCAAAATCCTCGAGGACATCAATGGAAGAATTCAAAATGAGGACCTTATTGACCCTACACTAGTTGTCCTAAGTGACAAGGCAAGGTAAATGGAGATGAATTTGATATAGAATGCTAAGAATAGTAAGCTCGATCAGTTCAGGGCCTTTGAATGGCTTTTATATGAACTTGATGAACTCAAGGACACAATCCAGGGCATGGATAATCATAAAGCCTTTGAGCAAAAGCACAGCCTGGATTCAAGGATTGATCACTTGGAAAACAATATGAAGAGCCTTGAGAATAGCCTTAAAGGCATAGCAGGGAAAATTTTTAATATTATCGAAGCCTCCAATGACCACATCAAGCTAGTAATTGATAAAATGGAAGAGAAGATGGTCAGCAAGGAGGAGCAGGGACCCCTGAGGAAAATAAGGATAAACCCATAGATGGACTGGGTAAGAGAACCAGAGCCAAAATTAAGAAAAACTTGGCTAAGGATGCCTCCCACAACATCCAGAAGATAAAAGATGCATCAAGAAGATGGAGGTTCTTGAAAGCAATGCTACTGCAATAATTAGGAACCTCACCTGATCCTAGTCCCTTGTTCTTATTTTTCTATCTTTTCCTTTTTTCTCTATTTTGTTTCTTGCTTAGCTGTGGAAACTTGGATTTCGGCCTGCCTATGGCTTGTTTCATGGATGCTCTATTTTTGCTACTTTTTGAACTTTTAATCACTTCTATTTTTTGGTTGTGGGTTTCAGGAACCCTGTAAAACCTATTATACTTAATCAAAAATAATGTAGCGCCATTTCTCCTTTTTTGTTGTTGATGTTTATGTAACTTTTGAAGTTGTTGTCAAACATACGACAAATCTTATATATTTAATTATTGGTAGCTCCATTACATATTTAAGAAATTTAATTACTTCACAATAAAAGTATAATATGTTTTCATTATTAATATTTACCATAACTACCCACTCCCTTGAAATATAAAAAGCCTATCGGCTATTTGTTGTACGCCCAAAAGTGCATAATTGCTACTCTAATCTTATTTTGAATCTTTGTATAATTAAATTTTGTTTCTTAATATCTAAAAAATAATTCATATAGTATGCATTATTTACTCTATTATTATGTTATTATTTTTATATATTTAATAGCTATTATATTCATAATGATACTAAAAAATACATTTTACAAATTTGGGTATACCTAGCCAAGAAGGCACATAATATGCCCAATTCCAACTTAATAGTATAGACATCTAAAAATATCCTCGAGAAAACAAAATAAATCTTTTATTTTATTAAATAAATATTATATCAAGATTCAACTATATAGTTTTTTGAGTCAAACTCATCAACCCATGTTTCATGACTAGTGGTTCACATGAATGGGAATCCCTCATGAGAATGAATGGAACACTTAGCACTCATTAGATGTAAGTGATCCTCACAGAGGTGAAGCACTAGGACTTCCTACGAGGTCACCCATCCTAGTACTACTCCAAGTCGAGTGCGCTTAATTATGGATTTTCCTGCAAGGTTAAACCCACTGTTCTTGCAACCTCATTTTCAAAACCTTCACCAAGTGTTGTGCCCTATGAACCATTCATTAGAAAGCCCCTTAAGCTCATCAATTGATAAGTAGGAGATATTTTCCACAGCAAGTCAAATTATGATATTGCTATCAGGATTCAACCATGTAGTTTATTATTTAAATAAATATATCTATTTATTTATATATAATTGGCTAGTTTTTTATTCTATAATTAAATACATTTTCATTTATTTAATTATCCATAATTTACCATCCCCCTTTTCTCCTATTAAATAAATAAATAGATTTATTATATTATAAATTCACTAATATTCTTCTTTCCAATCCCACCAATTATTTCAACTCACATCGATCAACTTCACAAATTTTAGGCTTGTGAAAAATGACACTTGTCTCTTCATTTGAAGTTTCCACCATCATATGTCTAGTTATTATGGAAAGTAATATCTTCTACCTAACACTTCATCTCGACCACACATTTCCTAGTGCCTCTTAATCTCTTTGATTCACAATATTCTCTACTATCCCTACCTACTCTATAATCATACCCACTCATCTAGAACCTCTTAATCCTAACCTCTTGTATATTATTCAAATAAATTTTTGTATTTATTTATATAATTTGTTAGAAATATTATCATATAATTGAATTAATAATTAACTTTTTGACAATGTATGATGTCAGGTAGTCAGGGTTCGTTCAAGTGTTGGGAAGAGAGCTTAACCTATTGAACATTATGTATGATGTTGGGTAGTTGGGGGAAGCTAGAATTATTTGGAGGATGACAGTCAGAATGCAACAGAGGCAGAGGAAATAGCTTCACCACACCAAGAGGTAGGGACTTCCACAACAATGGTGGTGGAAAAGAAAATTTGAATTTTGGTCAAGCTATAGGATCTTTAGGGGCGAGGGAGGAAAAAGAGAAGAATGATGGCTTACATTTTCTAGATATGTTTTACTTTAAACTCTATTTAGATGCAAGATTTTTTAGCATTACAATGGCTGCAAACTTTATGTTTTATCTTTTTAATCTATTTGAAGGGCATTTGGTAGATTTTAGATCTTATTAATCCATTTGAAGGGCATCTGAAAGATTTTAGATATTTTATATTTCTTATATTCTAATATTAATCTAAAATATCTCATCTTTGGCCCTTTATAAAAAAAATCTCATTTCTTTAACTACCCATTTACCATCTCCCTTTTCTCCTATGGAATAAATACCTTCCACTTATTTTATAAATTTACTGTTCTTCTTCTTTCCAATCTCATCAATCATTTCTACTCACATGGATAAACCTCAAATCTGTTAGGCTTGTGACAAATAATACTTGTATTTTCATTTTACTTTTCCATAGTCACATATCTGGTTATTATGAAAAGTTAGTATCTACCTAACACTCCATCTCAATCATTAATTTCCTAATGCCTCTTAATATCCTTTATTCACAATATCCTTTACCTACTCCTCAGTATCCTTCCCACTATCCTTACCTACTCTATAATCATATCCATTCACTTAGCATCTTTTAATCCTAACCCATGATTTACATGAGACTTCTATAAAACAAAACTTCTCATAAAATTTTCTATGCAATCTTGCTAACTAATGATTTTGTAAACTTGAGCTTTGGGAGAATTTGTGCCCTTGCATACTTTTTGATCTTTGAAAGACATATCTTTCATCGTTATCATTATTCTATCACTATTATATATACCATTATCATTTTCCTTCATGCACCCACTATTCATTACTTTGCATCAATCAACCAAATTCTATTCTTTCATAGCCTTTTGTGTATGTTCTTATAAAACTAGGACCACTCACATTCCAAATACAAGATCTTGAAAGATAGGAAGGAATGGGAGTCAAGTGTCTCTTGAGTTCCTTTGGTAAGTTTTTCTTGCTTTATTTTATGTTTATCATTCTTGAGGAAGTTCTCTATTAATGTTGGTAATTTCTTTTCTTTTGTTGGGCTTAGTGGGCCCACAAATAGATTGTCCAATTTCCACCATCTTCAAATAGATCTTTGGATTTTGAACTTAATAATGATAGCTCTAAAATAACATATAGAAGAGAGAAGAAGAAATAAACTTTCAATAGGTAGGGAAGAAATTTTAAGTCTAGCAAGGTATATCAATGTGTGAAAAGTATTTACTTTTCTAGCCTCTTCTTAAGGTATATCAATGTCTCTTCTTATAGGTGGTGAAAATGATAAGCAATTGTGAAGTCTAGCAAGGTATATCAATCTATCAAATGTATCAAGTGTATGTTCACAATACTCTTCACAGGTCTTTATCACATTAAAAAACACCAAGCACACTCTAACTAAGGTGAAAAAGGGAAGTGTTCCAACATTTTCCCACAACTCGATGCTCTTATCCCCACAAATAAGTGGTTCAATGGCCTTTTCTAGCACTATGCAATTTATAGATTAATTGGAAGAGAACAATTCTCACAACACATGTCTTTCCATATCACCACATTCAAGCTTTAGTGTCCAAGGGAGAACATATGGTGATTAATCTTGGGGTGATCTGGGTAAATCCACCTAGATCAATCCTTGCACAAAGGTAGTCACATAGCTAGAATGGTTAGCCTCTAGATCCTAAGGTGTTTAGTTATGGTATTTTTTCATGATTACCCCTTGTATTACCACAAGAAAAATTAAGGCCTATATACCTACAAGCACCAAAAATGTATAGTCTTGTAATAAATATTGAGACCTCTAAACCCTATACAAGTTGGATGTACTCCCCTTGTAGTCTTGTAAACAAGATTGAGACCATGAAGGCCCTAAAAGTGCCTAGTCAAGTGTAGTCCCTCGTAGCAAGATTGAGGCAACTAGGCCCTACACATGAAGAAGCATTAGAAGTAGAAAATTGCCAAGTCTTCCCTCTCTTTAGATTGAAGGAAGATTTTGATTATAGTGGGATGGAGTTATCTAGGTTTTCTCGTTCCCCACTTCGGTCTTTCCAAAAATATTTCTCTCTTGACAAGCCCTCTAAAAATAAGTGCAAGAAAGTAAAATGGATAGCTAATTAGAGGTAAAGATTTTTGACTTTCCATAAGGAAAAGAGCATACTCTCCTACTCCATAGTTTCTCCCAAGAATATCAAACACGTGTTAATTCACCCAAGATTCATTTTACAAGTAACCAATCAAGTAGGTCAAGATTTTTTATTCATCCTCTAGGAGGTGAAGAGCATACTCTCCTACTACTCAACTAATTGCAAGAAAAGAAACCTCCTAATTAAGCTAGATTCCTAGAAAACTAAACTTATGAAAACACAATATTGATTTTTATTTCCAAGGAAAACTAAAACACAAATATCTTTAGTAGTCTACAAATAAGTTATGACAAATGTCCTACATCCACAAAGAATTAGTAGTCATGAAATATGAAAGTGTTGATATGTTTGACAAGCGATTTATCTATCAAATACATTGAAAAAGGCTCTTAGAACTTGCAAAATAGAATGTCAAGGAAAAGACAAATCCAAATCAAGCATCAAAATCCTATAAATCTGAGATTTAGGACCCTAAAACTAATCGTTATTTCTGATATGATTAAACATATAATAATTCTTGAGATACAGACGCATACGAGCATTCACACAATGCAGTATGTGTAAACTCCCTATATAGATTTCCAGTACAAGAATTCTCATAGAGTAGTATGAGTATTCTCATAGTATAGTATGAGTGAACTCCTAGAATAGTATGAGTATTCTCACAAGTCAAGGTATGAGTACTGTCACAATTTCAAAGAAAAGCCAAAAAAATTGCAAGTAAAGGGATAATTTTTGGATTCTTTCCCATGGTGGGTACCAAAGATGTGTGGCCAAATATTGGTACTCAAATTGGAGATTTATGGTGGAAAGATGTGTGGCCAATAAAGTTTACACATCAATTTTCTTAAGTGGAAAATGAGATGTATGGCCAAATATGCTGCCACATAGGTAATTTTGAAGCATTGATATACCTCGCTAGACTTCACATTTTCTAGTAAGTTGTCTTTCTTTATTTTATGGTTATCATTCTTGAGGAAGTTCTCTATTGATGATGTTGGTAACCCTTTTTCTTTTGATGGGCTTAGTGGATCCACAAATAGACTATCCAATTTCCACCATCTTCAAATAGATCTTTGGATTTTGAACTTAATAATGAAAGCTCTGAAAGAACATATCGAAGAGATAACAATAAATAAATTTTCAATAGGTAGAGAAGAAAATTCCCTTCGAGTTAGAATGGGTATAATTGGAAAGAATGGGAATAAAGCTTCCACAATATTATAGCCAAGAATGCACCAATTTATTCTTTGCTAATGGCGAGGACATTATTTAGTTAAAGTTGTAATTATGATTAGATCCATAATATCTCTACCAGATTGCTATTAAGTTATGGCATATTATAAAATCTACAAACCATGTTTCATTTACACAATGAGCATAATGAATTGTCATGGTTTAAAAATTTTAGTGTTCTTTGTAAAAACCACCAAGATCTAAAAGATTAAATTAAAGAAAATAATAAAATGATCCCAAAGTCGACATGCATTAGGATAGAAAATAAGTTTAGATATAGATGTGAGTGATTGGGTCAAATTAGAAGTCAAATCAAACACTCAATGAGTGGTGATGTGTTTCCTCCCACTAATCTAGGATGATGTGTCAAAATAGAATTGACACCTCTCTAGACGCCTCTTTAAACAACTCCTAAATGATGACAACTTGTGTAGACAAGTGTCAAATGATCATAGATGACTCATTAGGCTTAATAAGCCTAAGGGTAAACAAATTAAATATATACACTATGACACACCTCCCCCCCCTTAAGAATAACTTAGGAAGACAAGAAAATAAATGTGTCCTGACTACTAGCCTGGTGAGGTACCCATGTACAATGAAATCTCTCATGAAAGGAGAAATATAGGAAACCCAGTGGGAAAAAACTATCCTCCAATAAAGAGATAAGATGAGAATAAGCCTATAAGTTCCCCTAAAGGATGATGATGTTATTGATGTAGTCTGCATACCAATAAGAGCATGTGGCCATTCCTAACAAACTACTTGAATAAGACTGTCATTTATTGAATCATTCGAATTATTATGACTAGAATCTGGATTTAAAGAGTCCACAGCAAGTTGAGAGCTTATATGGTATGTAGCAATAGAATCTATAATCGGTTGAGAAAAAAAGACCATGCCTTTCAATTTCTCTTTGTCCTTGGTTGTTTTCTTATTTGAAGAAGATGCTTTGATAGATTTAGTTACCTCAATATTTTTTTTTGAGTAGAAAAGTGAGGTGTGCAATTTGCTTTTTCATGCATTGATGTTCTTCATGACCAATTTTGTTACAAAAGGAACATTTAATTCTCTTAGTAGTTGATTTTCTTTATTGAGATGAGTTATCCTTTTTGAAGTTATCAATTTTGTCTTCTTTCTTCCCTTTTTTGTCCTTTTTATTATTATTTTTCTCTCCTTTAGCATTTTGATGTTTTTTATTCTCTATAATTAGAGCTTGTGCCTTAGTAGATTTCAAAGTACCTATTTAAATTAATTTGTCTTGTCCCTCTGTAAGATCAACAATATAGGTATCAAGTGATGGCATGGACCATGCGGTACCAATGACTCTTTTAGTATAACAGAAGGTGTAGACAAAAACATAAAATTTAGAACCTAGTTTAGAATGTATAGAAAGGATTAATTTATCCTCTTTCTTGCCAATTCCACAATATTTTAATTGCAACTTCAAAAACTTAGATTTAGTGAAGAAGACCTCTAACATTTAAAAAATTGAAGGACTAAGACCTACAAGAGTTGATTCAAACATAGAAAGCCAAATATTTGGTCATGCTTATTGAAATAAATTTCTTTGTCCTTAGTTGCATTAGTTTTTCTTTTATTTTCCCATTGTTACCCTATATACGGATTTTTTCTTTAGTACAAGAATTACTTTCTACTTCCAATCATGATAATTGAAATGTATTAGAAGTTGTATAGGCACATTAAGATCCATGCTACCAATCTTAGATTATTGCTTGTAAACTAAAAAAATGAAGAGCAATTTGTGTGGAAGTGTGAAAAATAGAAAACACACAACACCTCCTTGATTATTCTTACCCCCATATTTTGACACTTTATATAATGAGTTCTTTACAACCAAACCCCCCCAAAAAAATAAAAAATGACACTTTATAATGATACTACATGAATGCACCCTTTGGATTTGTGACTAAAAAATATGCTTATGCAAAAAATAGAACTCAATTTCGAGTTGAGGAGCAAAATTTATGAGCAAAATAATTTTTGGCTCCTTAAAAAATCTTCCTCATTCAATAAAAAAAATTTATGGTGAAAAACTTGAACTTCCCCAAAAATAATTTACCAAGTAAAAAAGATGAGTGAAAATTAAGCCCTGTAGAGTTGGAAAGAACTAAAAACTCATATGACGAAGGGCTACAAATTTAAAAAAAAAGAGGTGCCCCCTCATATGACCGAGTTTCTTATGTCATAAAAAAGTGCCTTTTTGCACATGAATAGTAATATAAAATACTACCTTAACAATGATAGTCATCAACCTTTTGAGATTTATAAACCTTTTTAAAACTTCTATGTCTAGGCTTCGTTTCTAAAACAACTATTGGGAAGAAGAAGAGATGAAAAGAGAAAAAGGTCAGGTTGGGTTTAGACCAAAATATTCCACCATTGATCATTGCATCACACTAAAACACCTCATTGAAAGTGTGTGGGAAAAGCAAGGGGAAGAGGTGTTTTTCTATTTTGTGGATTTTAAGAAGGCTTTAGACATTGTTCCTAGGTATAAACTATGACACAAAATGGAAGAATTGGAAGTCCCAAAAGAGTATAGGGCTGTTGTTTATAAATTGTACAAACGGGTTCAAGCAAAAATTAGAAGTAAAGAGGGCATGTCAGAATGTTTTGGAAGTGACATTGCGGTCAAATAGGGGTGCCCTTTGTCACCTACTCTCTTTGGCCTATACATCGATAAATTGTAAGAGTGGCTAAACAAAGCCAACGGGAGAGGTGTGCAATTGTCATGTTATGTGATAAAATTACTCCTCTATGTTGATGACCTTATACTAATTGCGAAGCGTGCGCATAATTTTTGCATTTGAAAAATCTTGAATCCTTTTGTTCAGAGGTTGGGATGGAAGTAAATATTGCTAAAACTAAAGTCATGATCTTCTCTTTGAAAAAGAAAAATCAACAACACACTTTCATATTCAAGGGCAGCCCGTTAGCAATGGTGAAAGAGTACAAATATCTCGGAATTGACTTCCATTATTTACTAAGTTGGGAGCCATGTAGGTCAAAATGGATTTAGGGGGGTTGGAAGGCCTCTTACCTTCTTCAAAATAGATGGAGGAAAGTGGAACTTTGGGACTAGAAAACTAGGAAGACCCTCTTTGGCCTTTTAGTGGTTCCAGTTATTCTTTATGGATGCAAGGTGTGGGGGAGCAGCGTATCAAATCATAAATGGAGACAAATAGAACGAATCTAGAAACATCTCATTAATACTACCCTCAAGGTCAAGGAAATGATTCCTTACTAGATCCTTTTGGCGGGGGCAGGTATGTTCCTAATCGAGGCCTCAACAATTATCCGATTGTTAAGTTATCTAAAAAAAGTGGGAAGTATGGACAAGCATCACTGGCCTGAATTGGTGGTTGAAGAGGAGTTAGGACACAGGAAAATCATGTGGAAGAAACAAAACAACAAATGGTTGAACAAATGGAACATTACCCTCCAGGAGTGTCCAAACACCAATCGAGAAATAAAGAAATGGGTGTTAAAAAAATTTGGAACTACCATGTGGACGTATCTGATAGGAAGAAAAAAGGCCTACTATGTTAAGGAATTTAATCACACATGGGATCATGGTGATAAAGCATATTTAGGGTCCAAAATTAAAGGAAAGGCCAAGATTCTTATTGCTTAGTTAAGTACTAGCTCCCACCATTTACAATGTGAAACTGGTAGATGGATGGTTCCTAAAGAAAGGTGGGAAGAGAGAATTTGTTCTTTCTGTAGCAAGGGAGTGGTGGAAATAGAATGACATTTTATTAAGGAATGTGGGGCTTATGAGGATATTCACAGTGAGTACAGGTACTGCCTACAGGTGAGGAGCATGAAGGAACTTTTCGAAGAGGCAAGATTACACAAGTCAACAAGCTTCCTAACCCACATCCACAAAAAAAGGAACAACTTGGAGAAATCACAAAAGGATGCCTAACTTGCTCTTTGGTCCCTTAGACCGGTGGTCTAGTGGATGTCATTAAAAACATTTCATTCCATTTGATTTCCTATATCGAACCCCGAAGAGGCAGTGTCTTGGAGGACCGTTGTTGCATGGCCACCTATTAGCGCACGGGTCGATGACACCTGATGTCAAACCACACACAAGTCTAGGAGAGTCATGGATTGAGAATATTTGTTGTCAAACTACGATGAGGCAAGGTGTGTAGGGGTTGACTAGTAAGGTTGATGAATGACTAATTAGGCTTAATAATTCTTAAGTGCAAATAAATTAAATATATACATTAATATTCTTAATTTATCATTTGCATAAGAGAATTTTATTTATTGTGCATACTTGTGTAATTTTTAAAGTTATCATTGATATATGTAATTACTACTACTTGCATATTTGAGAAAAAAAAGTATAATTAGTTGCATATTTTAAAATCATTTTAATTATTTAACAATAAAAGTATAAAACATTTTCATTATTAATACTTAACATAACTACCCAGTCCCTCAAAATATACAAAATCTATGGGCTATTTATTTACTCTTTATTGCCATATAATTATTTTTAGATATTTATTGATTATTATATTTATTATGATACTAAAAAACTACCTATTACAAATTTGGGTGTACCTAATCAACAAGGGACTTCATATGCCTAATTGGAGTTTAATAGTATAGACATTTAAAAAAAAATCTTCTATTTTACAGAAGATCTTCATCATGCTGTTAAACATCTCTCTGCCGAACTCTACACCAAAGGTGTCCATTTTCTCATGGAGCTCATACAGATAGCTTTCTCGCTGATATAACACAAATTGTTTCTGTTATAATTGGCATTGGGATTGTTTTGTCTGTAAAATTAAGGTTCGGACGGTGCACCAAAAAGGGTAAAAGACGGGGAGGTTACATTGGATAGAAAGGTACAATGTCCCTGTTTCATTGCTAATCGTGAACCTTCTGTTATGAATTCCGATACACTATTGATGTTTCAATCATTTGTTTCATTGATGTTTCATTGCTAATCGTGAACCTTCTCTTATGAATTCTGAACCACAGTACATTTGCTTCAATCATCTGGATGTTTTCTAAAATAACCATTCATACAAGAATGTAATTTGAATTCTAACTTAACATTTTTAGTTTTAAATCTAGAACTATAATTTTAAGAAAAGAATTAGACTTCTGCTAAAGATGGCGTCTCAGAGTAGAAACGTTTCTCACTCCCACGTTCTTCTTATTTTCTGATAAACTGTGTATTCGTTGGTAGTAGTGGTTGCAGCTTGGTATGTTTAGGATTCCTTTTCTTACTGTTTCTTTTTCCTTGAGTCAATAGCATATGAAGTCACTTCCAAGGATAATAGCCTTTGTATGTGCCTGTTTACTTGCATTTTCATGAATTATCTTGAAAAACTTTGGAAAAACTAATAAAAGGCTGCATTTCATTATTTGTATAGCAGTTATATTATTATCCAGATCTATTTTTCTTTATGTTTAATGGTTCTGTAATTTTAGTTGTTTTTTAGGACAGCGTATACCTTTGTTTTCTTGTATTTTTCTTTCACATTTATGATTTGCTTCACAAGCCTTTGGGGAAAAGAAATGATTGAATTTTATTGTATGTAAAGTAGTTGAAAGATTGTTATAATTCTGAATTTCTTTATGTAAATGATTATATGCTATTATTAATTCTTATTAATTCTTTATAAGTGTATGATAAGTTTACAATTGGGTTGTATTTATTTGTTCTATTTGATATCTTTAAATCTTATGTGATGTTAGTTTGGGCTGAGGTTCGGTGTTGCATTGAAATATTTCCTACTGTCTGGTACACATTCTTAGTTCAACAATGTAACTTTGCCTCTAAATGAAACTTCTGTATTGAAGTTTTCTGAAAAGAAGATCTATACAGTTTTGAATTCTTAAAAACTTAAAATCTAGAATTGGGCCTATGTCTTTGTGAGGAAATGATAGGTCAGTTTCTGAAACGATGCTCTATACAGTTTTGAGTTCTTAAAAACTTAAAACTAAAATGCAACCTATTTCTTTGCCTGGAAATGATAGGTAGGGTAAAATAGCATTTCTCTTGTCTAATTTTTTTAAATAGCTTTTTCCCAATGGTAATGTTTATACCTACAATTCAATTTATAACTTAAAATCTATTTGTCTTTTGTGCATGCTATTATTGTAAAGTAAATATTTTTTTCATTATTGGTTGTTGTGATTATAAGGCTGCATTTTTAAAGTTGTGAATTAAGAATAGATATTTTCGAAAATTAAATCTTGAGGAATTTTAATTTTTGAATAATTTTATTTATTTGAAAACTATTTTCTTTATAAAGTGAGAAAGATAATGATGAAGATGAGGAAAAACACATACAATCAGTGGAGGAGCTGAAAGTAGTAGACCTCAAGTACAGAAAGGTCTGGAAGAGGCTGATTCAATAAAGGTGGTTTGAAACTGAAATACTCTAGAAAGTATTAAATCTAATTAATCCATGGAACATTATTCTAAGTTGTTCTCCATTATTCTGAGTTGTTCTCCATTACTTTTATGTGTTTCTCTTAATTTTGAAGAATATTGCCCTTTCCTTAAAATATTGGACAATCACCTGTTAGTGTTTCGTTTTGGTAAACTCTTTCACCCAAACACCACCCTTATAATGCTCTTTTAATTTTGCTTCGAAATGGCTTTGCAAGAATCATTAGCTATTTTTCCACATTATGGTTCTCCACAAGTCTCATGAGAAATTGAGAAGGGAGAGCCTGTTTCTTTCTGATTTTTCTTTTACTTTCATCACTATGTTAGAAATGTAACCATTGTGAGCATTCTTTTAAACAAAAATGGCATATTAAAAAAACCACCATTCATTATATATTCTATTAACAAATTTTTTTATATTATCTTATGTAATTTAGATACTAGATGTTATGTAATTTGAAACTGAGGTTCCATCTTGGTTTGTTTAAACTTTGAATGATGGATGAAGTTTTATATTTTTGTTTTTGCAATCTATCTCAAGAATTGGAATATACTTATTTTCTTTTAAATTTCAGGAATTGGATTAATGAGCATTTTCCTGGTCACAAATCAGCCTTATATTTTCAGCAATGGATACCCAATTCGATTCAATGAAATCCTTTCAGCTGGGGTCGAAATTGGGTATATAGTTCTAGAGTGGATTGAGAAGCCAAATATTGAAGATCTCAGAAGAATATATAGCAGCCAATGCAAAGGAGATCTTCCCAATACCGTTATAGTTCTCCCTCTACGCCCGACAAGGTGGAAGGTGTGAAGGAACAGCTTGTGAATATCCATCCAGAGGTCATTTTGTTTATGTCCAAAATTAGAAGACTCTCAAGCTTCTCATTGAGGTCATCATTCATGTGCTGCTCATCTCTCAGAGTCATGCCAGGCACTGGAATATCAACATCCCAATTCCCGCACGAAGGATAATCAACATTTGAGTTGCAGTATGAAGAATAATCTTAATATGATTTATAATGCGTCAGAATCATTTCAAAGATCGGGTGCTTCTCATTGAGTTCATGAGTCATTTGGTGCTTCTCATTAGATTCTCTCAGAGTCATCTCAGGCATTGGGTGCATGGTTTCCTTAGAAAGCTCATAATCCTACACCTTTAATAGTGAATAAACAAATTCATTGAGTTCATTAGTCACCTCCTTGTCCAGGTTTGACAGTGAAGCAAAAAATTCATTAGCTTCCTGCTCATTGATCTCAGCAATCACATAATTTTCAGGTTTACAATTTTGAGAGTGACGGGAAGGATTTTTAAGGAACGCAGAAGACCCGTACATTATTTTATCAACGCGGTCATATTCAAGAGCAACACCATAGGCTGTGTTGAAAGTGCCCAACCAGAGGTACCTTCGCCTCCCTTTGTTGGATTCTCTGATTTCCGCAACCAATTTACCCCACATTTGCTGCCTCACTCCTCTGTAATTGAATTCCGCATTCTTTGGACCTCCCTTTCCTTTCATGCACCCTTTTCTTGACCTGCCTCTTCTTTTCATGCTTTTATAGGGACTCGAGTACTCCTATTCTTGTAATATCCGTGACATAGCTTTATCTTTCTTTTTCTTTTTCGCCATTTCATCAAGACCAAATCTCCTGTCTGAAAGAGGACGGAATCTATGTCCTTTACTTATACTTTGATTATGGTGGATAAGCTGTAATCTTTTCAGGCATTGGGTGCTTCTCAGAGTCATCCCAGGCATTGGGTGCATTGTTTCATTAGAAAGCTCATAATCCTCCACCTTTAATGGTTAATCAAAAAATTCATTGAGTTCATCAGTCATCTTCTCATCCAGGTTTGGTAGTGAAGTAAAAAATTTATCAGCTTCCTGCTCATTGATCTCAACACTCATCAATGAGCAGGTGAGTGCTAAGATCAGTGAGCAGGAAGCTGATGAATTTTTTGCTTCGCTACCAAACCTGGACAAGAAGGTGATTGATGAGCTCAATGAATTTGTTGATTCACCATTAAAGATGGAGGATTATGAACATTTTAACGGAACCATGCACCCAATGCCTGGCATGACTTTAGAAGCACCCGATGCCTGGAAAGATTAAAGCTTATCTGGCATAATCAAAGTATAAGTAAAGGACACAGATTCTGGCCTCTTTTAGACAGGAGATTTAGGTTTGATGAAATGGTGTAAAAGCAAAAGAAAGAGAAAGCTGTGTCACGGATATTACAAGAATGGGAATGCTTGATTCCCTCTAAAAGCATGAAAAGAAGAGGCGGGTCAAGAAAAGGGTGCATGAAAGGAAAGGGAGGTCCACAGAATGCGGAGTACAATTACACGGGAGTGAGGCAGCAAAAGTGGGGTAAATGGGTTGCAGAAATCAGAGAACCTAATAAAGGAAGGCGAAGGCGCCTCTAGTTGGTCACTTTCGACATAGTCTATGAAGCTGCGCTTGAATATGACCGCACTGCTAAACTTCTGCATTCCTTAATAATCCTTCCCCTCAATCTCAAAATCATAAACCTGAAAATTAAGTGACTGATGAACTGAATGAATTTTTTGATTCACCATTAAAGGTGGACGAGTATGATCTTTCTAACGAAACCATGCACCCAACACCTGACATGACTCTGAGAGAATCTAATGAAAAGTAGCAGATGACTCATGAACTCAATGAGAAGCACCCAATGTCTGAAAAGATTTTGATGGATTATAAATCATATTATGATTATTCTTCATACTGCAACTCGAATGTTTATTATCGTTCATGCTGGAATTGGGGTGTTGATATTTCAGTGCCTGGCATGACTCTGAGAGATGAGAAGCACGTGAATGGTGACCTCAATGAGAAGCTTGGGGAATGCACTTATTACATGTGGAGACAGATTTCCAGTGAAAATGAACAATCAGGTAGAGGAGAGGAGAGACATTGACAATTGGGTGATAACACTTTCTTTTCCCCGCGAAGATCCAGTTACCACAGGCAACACTGTAGGTGCTGGTATTTACGCATTTCTTTCCACAGAAATAGTCACTGCGTTCCCCTTCATAATTCAGGCATATTTTTTGTTGGCATCCTCAAGGGAAAGCATTCTTTGGGATAACAATTGGAATAAAGGAATTCTGGACTGTACTCCGTCAGCATTTTGTGCAGCTTTCCTCTCTCTTTCTGCATTTCTCATCTATCTATGGTTTTATGGATTCAACAGAGATGCTCACTTTGTGCAAGGAATTGCCTTTAGTTACTGAGTTGGGATCCGTCGTAAGTAGTTGCAAAGCCAAACTTGTGCCTTCATCTATGGGCAAGTGGCACAAGTCAATAGGAAACAATCCATGGCTTGCAGAAGGGATTGTTGCCCTGTCACCTGCTTACATGAAAATGAATCTGGTGAAAATGTTATTCCCTCATGAAGAGCAGCCAGAAATAGAAAGCAGTTCAGATCTCCATCTCTTGAAGGTTACAGGGGATGCCTACCTCAAAATGCTCACTGTTTCACAAGCTCTGGACTGTCAAATGATACCATTTAAACTGGAGGATTTACTGCGTGATGAAGTTATAGAATCGGGGAAATGCTTTGGCGTTCAATGTGATTTTGAGAGGCTCAAGACCATTGCAGGAGCCGCCACCTTGAACTTCTTCACAGACAGATACTAATATCTCTCCACATAAAAGCCATAGTTTTACTGTTATTTTTTTTGATCGGTAAAGGCTGAAGCCAGTAGTATATATATTTATATGCTAAAAATATTCAAAATGTACACAGTAAAACAGTGCCTGAAACCAGTCAAAAGATCTAAACAAGAGGTGCTGTAAATATTTAGCAACCTAGCTCAACCCCTAAAAACATCCAGTTTCCTAAAAACCATCAACTGGGTATACTCTTAAAAGCCAAAACCATATGGAAAACATAAAATCAAAAGATGCAAAAATCTAGAACCCATCTCCCCGGAGCTAAGCTGACGGAGATGATGAATCATTTTCCGAGCTTTGTGAGCTCTCATCCTCCTCCACCTGCGGAGAAGATACTTCTTCCTGGTCCATAGGATCATCTCCAGCACTTCTCTGCCAACCCCATACCGCCGTCAATACTTAGAGATGGTAAATGTCTGAACCTCTAAAAAGATCGAAGATCTGTCACCTTCAATATCTAAATGTAGATAAGGAGTAGTACGCTGCAGATATGCTTTGGAGAGCAAAAATTCAGGCAAAAAGGCAAATGATGACAACTTAACTTTTCAAATTGCTAACATGTCGAAATCCCATTAGAGATAAGCTGTCCTCCATCTACTGAAACTGACAATGTTGGTAGGAGAAAGTACGCCACAGCAGATCCATTGCAGAAGACTTGCACAACAAGGCTTGATTCAAAAATACCCCAAAGATGATGAAGTGACCGCCACCTTTGTAGCGTAGAGCTGGGAAGCGTGAACAGATTAATAAAAAACCAATTTGCCAATCTCAGGATTACCGCCAATGCCAAAAAGATAACCGTTGCACTGGAATATGTGCAATTCAATTTTGATTGGAAATGTGCCTTATATCAGGAGAGATAGATTTGATGTGTATACCTCCCGCCGCAGCATTTGCCAGATCATCCGCTTTAACATTACCCTCATGGTATATGTGATTAGCCGTTATAGATTCAAATTTGGAAATCAGATTTAAGATGATTTCTAGGAATGCTTGTAATTTCCAATTGGTGATAGACCTTGCTTTGATTGTGTTTATCAAAATCATTGAATCTCCCTCAATTTCCACTTTAATTAATCTTAATTCCTTGGCTAATACTAAACCATGAAGCAAAGCTTTAATTTCAGCCACATTGTTGGTATCAAGATCCAGGGGAATAGCTAATTGAGCAATTATTTGTCCCTCTGAGGAATGAATGATGCAGCCTACTCCTAATGGTCCTGGATTGCCTTTCGAGGCACCATCAAAGTTAAGTTTGAACCAACTCGGGGAAGGGGCATTCCAAACACATGATAGCCTTTGATAAAGATTGTCTTTACATGCCCTGCCAATGGAAATCGGTGTTATGAGACCATGCCAGCCTTTAATCATCTTATCATCCCAAATGGTGTAAAATTTATGAATAGAAGTGTGGGTTTGGATCTAGGAATTCATGATTTCTGCTATTGCCACTTTAATTTTATTTAATATGCTCTCAATTGCCATAGATTTCTCTTGGAAGAGCCTCATGTTTCTCTCTTTCCATATTTCCCATAATGCAATGGAGGGAGAAATGGACCAAAGATTATCACAAAGGCTTTCTTTGAAGAGTGAAGGCCAGGCAAGAAGATGAGATTGAATGTCTTGAGAGTGAACAGAGCACCAATTCAGTTTTGAACATAACCAGTCCCAGCATTTCGTGGCAAAGGGGCAGGAGAGTAACAAGTGATTGTATGTTTCTTCATGATTTAAACAGAGAGAGCATCTTGATGGACCCAGGAAGCCCATTTTTAAAAATCTGTCTGTTGTTAAGATACAGCCTTGAGATGCTGCCCACAGAAAGACTCCTGCCTTAGGGAGGCACAATTTATTCCAACATAAGTGAATCAGAATTGAAGCATAATTCTAAAGATGACTTGATAGGAATTTATATCCCTCCTTCACTTTGTAAATGCCATTCTTGGAACCATTCCATATAATCTCGTCACTCCCATTTTTGAGAAGGAAAGATCTATTTTGCAGAATTTCTTTTAAGAGATTTGATTCCTGGATATCTACCCCCACACCTGAAAAGTCCTTCCAATACCAAGAACCATCCACATCAAAAGAGGGAGATGGAAGAATATAATCTTTGAGTAGAGAACTCCAAGCTGATTGGTAGAGCTGATTAATCTGATTAAGACCTGGAATAGATTGCATGATTGGATACCCTCCCCAAGAGTCCTCCAAAAATCTGGCTGAGTTACCATTTCTGACATTCCAAGAGAGATTCAAGTCCACAATATGTCTGGACTTTGATATAAAATTCCAAATCCTTAATCCTCTAGGAAAGTTTTTGATGCAAAATACCTCATGACCCACTCCTGAGCCCAAATATTTGCCTTTGAGAATTTTGACCCACTTATAATCCTGATTTTTTTATCAATTTCCAATACAATTTTGCTCCCAAAGCTAGATTCTGCCACATTTGGTTTTTGATACCCATTCCTCCAACTGAAATAGGTTTACAAATGTTCTCCCAAAAAATGAGCTTCAATTTCTTGTTTTGATCACATCCTTGCTAGAAAAAATCCCTAAGCTTCTTAACTATATCCATATAACCAGCCGAGGACAAAGAGAGGCAAGACAAAAGATAAATAGGTATCGCTGAAAGTGTATCTTTAATCATGACAACCCTGCCCGCCCATGATAACCATTTAGCTTTCTATCTAACCATTTTCCGGTCCATCCTTTCATTGATTGGTTTCCATACACCTGTTGTTCTAAGGTTATTAGGTTGTTCTAAGGTTTACTATTATTACCCTTCTCTTCAGAGTTTTTTTTAACTTAGTAGTAAGTGATGATTAGATTTTGTTCCAACAGCCAAATGACATTGAGCCTCTAAACAATGGAAAGAAACACGTGAAGTTTTTGTCTGAGATATGGTTCATTTGTTGATCTTATCTATTGAGGTTCTCATTTTTTTTAGTCGATGCATGAAACATGCATCAAATTTGTTAGTGAATTTTGCAATGAATATTTCAGGTGTTATGAATTTCTCCACTAGCCGTTGTTAAATTTTGTGAGGAATATTTCAGGTGCTCACAAAAAGTATTGTCAATATTTGAATTTCAACAAAACCTCATTGCAATTAAACGTGTTGTTTTTATAAGTTCAAGAATATTTCTTTATTACATCGTTTGTCTATTTCAATCGGTATCAGTAATACAGTAATAAAGTATTACCTCAAAAACATTATGAAATCATTTTGGTTTTAGACCTAGAAATCAAGAATGGAAGTTTTCATATTTTGAGAAAAAAATAGGAGTACATTTATTGCTAAAATAATAGTCCATTTTCTGGCTATGCGATCATGCGACAATTGTTGAATGTTGCCGTTGCGGACTTAAGGCGGGTTCACGGTGCCAGTGTTGCCGTGTTGCTCGATTCTGGTTGGCTGATGACTGGTGATGTGGCCAGAGACTTCTGAGTGGGTTTGTGATCGCAGTTGCGCGACTAAAGACAAAGGTTAAGTCACGAAGCCTAGGAAAAATAAGAGGGTCTACGGTCTGGACTTAAAGCTGGTCTCAGTTTGAATATGGGCCGTCGATTCCCTACAAGCGTCAAGATATGACCGTTGTTTTTCAATTTTAAATTTGCAGATGGTTTTTGCGACAGGAAGTATCAAAATTGATGGTTTTAGAAGTAAATATCAGTATCAGCCGACTACTATTGTTGAAAATTGAAATGATTTCGCTCTGAACATTAGGCCCTGCAACAGTGGGCTTGAACTGATGATAGATACTTTGTTAATTTATGTTTGTATTTATATATATAAAAATCTCAGCTTCGACCCTTCATCGATCAAATATATATATATATATATATATATATATATATATATATATATATATATATATATATATATATATATATATATATATATATATATATATATATATATATATATATATATATATATATATATATATATCAGAATATCATTGTGTGGTTTGGTGACATATCATCTTTCTATGGAAAAAAAAGCAATAAATTTGACGTTTTCATAATTGATTATAGTTTTGAAACATTTATTTCTTGAATCTGAAATATCAATTATTTATGATGTTTTCATGATTCATTATAGTTTTAAAACATATTTTTTGTGGATCGGAAATATTAATTTTTTTAAATAATTCAATCCAACGAAAATTGTTTTGGTACTACTTTATATTGTTTCAGAATAGTTGAATTTCCAAAGCAAATGATTGTTATGAAGAAATGTATTTCTTATCTATTGTGTAACAAATTCATGAGCTCTAACAAATATCTAATTCACTTGTACAAAAGATGATATTTATTTTTAATTTTTGATGTTGGTTATTGGAATAAAATTTTGTAGCTCTTTTATTGTCATCTGATGTCATTTTGATTTCTATCTACTAGAGAAACATCAAATCCTGCAACAACTGTAGTTACTGAGCAATAATTATCAAGAAATTTTTTATAATTACCATGGCCATGTATCCATGGCAACCCTATTCTTTGCAATTTGAGATCATGGTTTCATGTGTTCAACAAGAAGAAGATGGAATCTCGTAGTCAAAAAGTTAGAATTTACAACAATTGTCGTTTAATGCCAATGCAATGCAATGCAAGGTTTCAGCTTGTGTTTCTCACTTGACTCAAGCCTTCTAAATTATAATGTGTTTTCATTATTAATATTTACCATAACTACCCACTCCCTTGAAATATAAAAAATCTATTGGCTATTTGTTGTATGCCCAAAAGAGCATAACTTCTAGTCTGAAATTATTTTGAATCTTTGGATAATTAAATTTTGTTTCTTAATATCTAAAAAATAATGCATACAGTATAGATTATTTACTCTATTATTATGTTATTATTTTTAGATATTTAATAGTTATAATATTTATAATGATACTAAAAAATTCATTTTACAAAGTTGGGTATACCTAGTCGAGAAGGGACATAATATGCCTAATTCAAACTTAATAGTATAGACACCTAAAAACATCTTTGAGAAAACAAATCAAATCTTTTATTTTATTAAATGAATATTATATCAAGATTCAACTATGTAGTTTTTTGAGTCAAACTCATCAACCCATGTTTCATGACTAGTGGTTCACTTGAACCCATCTCTCATGAGAATGAATGGAACACTTAGCACTCATTAGATGCAAGTGATGGTCATAGAGGTGAAGCACTAGGACATCCTACGAGGTCACCCATCCTAGTACTACTCCAAGTGAAGTGTGCTTAATTATGGATTTTCCTGCAAGGTTAAACCCACTGTTCTTGCAACCTCGTTTGCAAAACTTTCACCAAGTGTTGTGCCCTATGAACCATTCATTAGAAATCCCTTTAAGCTCATCAATTGATAAGTAGGAGATATTTTCCACAGCAAGTCAAATTATGATATTGCTATCAGTATTCAACCATGTAGTTTATTATTATTTAAATAAATATATCTATTTATTTATATATAATTGGTTAGTTTTTAATTCTCTAATTAAATAAATTCCATTTATTTAATTATCCATAATTTACCATCTCCCTTTTCTCCTATTAAATAAATAAATAGATTTATTATTTTATAAATTCACTAATATTCTTCTTTCCAATCCGACCAATCATTACCACTCACATCGATCAACTTCACAAATTTTAGGCTTGTGAAAAATGGCACTTGTCTCTTCATTTGAAGTTTCCACCATCATATGTCTAATTATTATGGAAAGTAATATCTTCTACCTAACACTTCATCTCGACCACACATTTCCTAATGTCTCTTAATCTATTCCATTCACAATATTCTCTAGTATCCCTACCTACTCTATAATCTTACCCACTCATCTAGAACCTCTTAATCCTAAGCTCTTCTATATTATTCAAATAAACATTTGTATTTATTTATATAATTTGTTAGAAATATTATCATATAATTAAATTAATAATTAACTTTTCGACAATGTATGATGTTAGATAGTGAGGGTTGGTTCAAGTGTTGGGAAGAGAGCTTGACCTATTGAACATTATGTATGATGTTGGGTAGTTGGGGGAAGCTAGAATTCTTTACAGGACGACAACCAGAATGCAACAGAGGTAGAGGAAATACATTCACCACACCAAGAGGTAGGGACTTCCACGGCAATGGTCGTGTAAAAGAAAAATTGAATTTTGGTGAAGCTATAGGATCTTTCAGGGCGAGGGAGGAAAAAGATAAGAATGATGGCTTACATTTTCTAGATATGTTTTACTTTAAACTCTATTTAGATGCAAGATGTTGTAGCATTACTATGGCTGCAAACTTTATGTTTTATCTTTTTAATCTATTTGAAGGGCATTTGGTAGATTTTAGATCTTTTTAATCCATTTGAAGAGTATCTGAAAGATTTTAGATATTGTATATTTCTTATATTCTAATATTAATTTAAAATATCTCATCGTTGGCCCTTTATACAAATATCTTATTTATTTAACTACCCATTTACCATCTCCCTTTTCTCCTATGGAATAAATACCTTCCACTTATTTTATAAATTTACAGTTCTTCTTCTTTCTAATCTCATCGACCATTTCTACTCACCTGGATAAACCTCAAAAATGTTAGGCTTGTGACAAATAATACTTGTATTTTCACTTTCCTTTTCCACAATCACATATCTAGTTATTATGAAAAGTTAGTATCTACCTAGCACTCCATCTCAATCATTAATTTCCTAATGCCTCTTAATATCCTTTATTCACAATATCCTTTACCTACTCCTCATTACCCTTCCCACTATCCTTACCTACTTGATAATCATATCCATTCACTTAGCATCTTTTAATCCTAACCCATGATTTACATGAGACTTCTACAAAACAAAACTTACCATAAAATTTTAACTCCTATGCAATCTTGCTAACTAATGATTTTGTAAACTTGAGTTTTGGGAGAATTTGTGCCCTTGTGTGCTTTTTGATCTTTCAAAGACATATATTTCATCATTATCATTATTCTATCACTATTATATATACCATTTCATTTTCCTTCATGCACCCACTATTCATTACTTTGCATCAATCAACCAAATTCTATTCTTTCATAGCCTTTTGTGTATGTTCTTACAAAACTAGGAATGCTCACATTCCAAATACAAGATCTTGAAAGATAGGAAGGAATGGGAGTCAAGTATCTCTTGAGTTCCTTTGGTAAGTTTTTCTTGCTTTATTTTATGTTTATCATTCTTGAGGAAGTTCTCTATTGATGTTGGTAATTTTTTTTCTTTTGTTGGGCTTAGTGGGCCCACAAATAGATTGTCCAATTTCCACCATCTTCAAATAGATCTTTGGACTTTGAACTTAATAATGATAGCTCTAAAATAACATATAGAAGAGATAGCAAGAAATAAACTTTCAATAGGCAAGGAAGAAATTTTAAGTCTAGCAAGGTATATCAATGTGTCAAAATTATTTACTTTACTAGCCTCTTCTTAAGGTAAATCAACGTGTCTTCTTATAGGTGGTGAAAATGATAAGCAATTGTGAAGTTTAGAAAGGTATATCAATATGTCAAATGTATCAAGTGTATGATCACAATAGTCTTCACAGGTCTTTATCACATTAAAAACATCAAGCACACTCTAACTAAGGTGAAAAAGGGAAGTGTTCAAACCTTTTTCCACAACTCAATGCTCTTAGCCCCACAAATAAGTGGTTCAATGGCCTTTTCTAGAACTATGCAATTTATAGATTAATTGGAAGAGAACAATTCTCACAACACATGTCTTTCCATATCACTACATTCAAGCTTTAGTGTCCAAGGGAGAACATATGGTGATTAATCTTGGGGTGATCTGGGTAAATCCACTTGGATCAATCCTTGCACAAAGGAAGTCACATAGCTAGAATGGTTAGCCTCTAGATCCTAAGGTGTTTAGTAAGGGTATTTTTTCATGATTACCCCTTGTATTTCCACAAGCAGAATTGAGGCCTATATACCTACAACCACCAAAAATGTAGTCTTGTAATAAATATTGAGACCTCTAAACCCTATACAAGTTGGATGTACTCCCCTTGTAGTCTTGTAAACAAGATTGAGACCATGAAGGCCCTACAAGTGCCTAGACAAGTGTAGTCTCTCTAAGCAAGATTGAGGCAACTAGGCCCTACACATGAAGAAGCATTGGAAGTAGAAAATTGCCAAGTCTTCCCTCTCTTTAGATTGAAGGAAGATTTTGATTATAGTGGGATGGAGTTATCTGGGTTTTCTCATTCCCCACTTTGGTCTTTCCCAAAAGATTTCTCTCTTAACAAGCCCTCTAAAAATAAATGCAAGAAAGTAAAATGGACAGCTAATTAGAGGTAAAGATTTTTGATTTTCCATAAGGAAAAAAGCATACTCTCCTACTCCATAGTTTCTCCCAAGTATATCAAACACATGTTAATTCACCCAAGATTCATTTTACAAGTAACCAATCAATTAGGTCAAGATTTTTTATTCATCCTCTAGGAGGCGAAGAGCATACTCTCCTACTACTCAACTAATTGCAAGAAAAGAAACCTCCTAATTAAGCTAGATTCCTAGAAAACTAAACTTATGGAAACACAAAGTTTATTTTTATGTCCAAGGAAAACTAAAACACAAATAGCTTTAGTAGTCTACAAATAAGTTTTGACAAATGTCCTACATCCACAAAGAATTAGTAGTCATGAAATATGAAAGTGTTGATATCTTTGACAAGTGATTTCTCTATCAAATACATTGAAAAAACCTCTTAGAACCTGCAAAATAGAATGTCGAGGAAAAGACAAAGCCAAATCAAGCATCAAAATCCAATAAATCTGAGATCTAGGACCCTAAAACTAATCATTATTTTTGATACGATTAAACATATAATAATTCTTGAGATACAGACGCGTATGAGCATTCACACAATGCAGTATGAGTAAACTCCTTGTATAGATTTCCAGTACAAGAATTTTCATAGAGTAGTATGAGTATTCTCATAGTATAGTATGAGTGAACTTGTAGAATAGTACGAGTATTCTCACAAGTCATGGTATGAGTACTATCACAATTTCAAAGAAAAGCCAAAAAATTGCAAGTAAAGGGATAATTTTTGGATTCTTTCCCCATCGTGGGTGCCAAAGATGTGTGGCCAAATATTGGTACTCAAATTGGAGATTTATGGTGGAAACATGTGTGGCCAATAAAGTTTACACATAAATTTTCTTAAGTGGAAAATGAGATGTGTGGCCAAATATGCTGCCACATAACTAATTTTGACGCATTAATACACCTTGCTAGACTTCACATTTTCTAGTAAGTTGTCTTTCTTTATTTTATGGTTATCATTCTTGAGGAAGTTCTCTATTGATGATGTTGGTAACCCTTTTTCTTTTGTTGGGCTTAGTGGATCCACAAATAGACTGTCCAATTTCCACCATCTTCAAATACATCTTTGGATTTTGAACTTAATAATGAAAGCTCTGAAAGAACATATCGAAGAGATAAGAAGAAATAAATTTTCAATAGGTGGAGAAGAAAATTCCCTTAAAGTTAGAATGGGTAGAATTGGAAAGAATGGGAATAAAGCTTCCACAATATTATAGCCAAGAATGCACCAATTTATTCTTTGGTAATGGCGAGGACTTTATTCAGTTAAAGTTGTAATTATGATTAGATCCATAATATCTCTACCAGATTACTATTAAGTTATGGCATATTATAAAACCCACAAACCATGTTTCATTTACACAATGAGCATAATGAATTGTCATGGTTTAACAATGTTAGTGTTCTTTGTAAAAACCACCAAGATCTAAAAGATTAAATTATAGAAAATAATAAAATGAGCCCAAAGTTGACATGCATTAGGATTAAAAATATGTGTAGATATAGATGTGAGTGATTGGATCAAATTAGAAGTTGAATCAAACACTCAATGAGTGGTGGCGATTTTCCTCCCACTAAGCTAGGATGACACCCCCCCCCCCTTAAGCATAACTTAGGAAGACAAGAAAATAAATGTACCCTGACTACTAGCCTGGTGAGGTACCCATGTACAATGAAATCTCTCATGAAAGGAGAAATATAGGAAACCCAGTGGGAAAAAACTATCCTCCAATAAAGTGATAAGATGAGAATAAGCCTATAAGTTCCCCTAAAGGATGATGATGTTATTGATGTAGACTACATACCAATAAGGGCATGTGGCCCTTCCTAACAAACTACTTGAACATGACTGTCATTTATTGAATCATCCAAATTATTATGACTAGAATTTGGATTTAAAGAGTCCACATCAAGTTGAGAGCGTATATGGTATGTAGCACTAGAACCTATAATCGGTAGAGAAAAAAATACTATGCCTTTCAATTTCTCTTTGTCCTTGGCATTTTTCTGATTTGAAGAAGATGCTTTGATAGAATTAGTTACCTCAATATTTTTTTTTTGAGTAAAAAAGTGAGGTGTTCAATTTTATTTTTCATGCATTGATGTTCTTCATGACAAATTTTGTTACAAAAGGAACATTTAATTCTCTTAGTAGTTGATTTTCTTTATTGAGATGAGTTATCCTTTTTGAAGTTATCAATTTTGTCTTCCTTCTTCCCTTTTTTGTCCTTTTTATTATTATTTTTCTCTTCTTTAGCATTTTGATGTTTTTTATTCTCTATAATTAGAGCTTGTGCCTTAGTAGATTTCAGAGTACCTATTTAAATTAATTTGTCTTGTCCCTCTGTAAGATCAACAATAAAGGTATCAAGTGATGGCATAGATCATGAGGTACCAAGGGCTCTTTTAGTATAATAGGTGTAGAGAAAAACATAAAATTTAGAACCTAGTTTAGAATGTATAGAAAGGATTAATTTATCCTCTTTCTTGCCAATTCTACAATATTTTAATTGCAACTTAAAATATTTTAGTGAAGACCTCTAACATGTAAAAACTTGAAGGACTAAGACCTACAACATTTGATTCAAACATAGAAAGCCAAATGTTTGGTCATGCTTATTGAAAAAAATTTCTTTGTGCTTAGCTGCATTAGTTTTTCTTTTCTTTTCCCATTGTTACCCTATATACGGATTTTTTCTTTAGTACAAGAATTACTTTCTACTTCCAATCATGATAATTGAAAGGTGTTAGAGGTTATATAGGCACATTAAAATCCATGCTACCAATCTTAGATTATTGTTTGTAAACTACAAAAATGAAGAGAAATTTGTGAGGAAGTGTGAAAAATAGAAAACACACAACACGTCCTTGATTATTCTTACTCCCATATTTTGACACTTTATATAATGAGTTCTTTACAACCAAACAACCCCCCCCCAAAAAAACAAAAAAAACCTAAAAAATGACACTTTATAATGATATTGCATGAATGTGCCCTTTGAATTTGTGACTAAAAAATATGCTTATGCAAAAATCATAATTCAATTTCGAGTTGAGGAGCAAAATTTATGAGAAAAAGAATTTATGGCTCCTTAAAAAATCTTCCTCTAATAAAAAAAATTTATAGTGAAAAACTTGAACTTCCCCAAAAATAATTTACCAAGTAAAAAAGATGGGCCAAAGTTAAGCCCCATAGAGTTGGAAAGAACTAAAAACTCATATGACGAAGTGCTACAGTTCCAAAAAAAAAAGGTGCCCCCTCAAACATGACATCACTGTCCCACCAATTTTCTTATGTCATAAAAAAGTGCTTTTTTGCACATTAATAGTAACATAAAATACTACCTTAACAATGACAGTCATCAACCTTTTTAGCTTTAGAAACATTTTATAAACTTCTATGTGTAGGGTTCTTTTCTAAAACAACGATTGGGTAGAAAAAGAGATGAAAAGAGAAAAAGGTCAGGTTGGGTTCAGACCAAAACATTCCACCATTGATCATTGAGTCACACTAAGACAACTCATTGAAAGTGTGTGGGAAAAGAAAGAGGAAGAGGCATTTTTCTATTTTGTGGATTTTAAGAAGACTTTTGACACTGTTCCTAGGGATAAACTATGACACAAAATGGAAGAATTGGAAGTCCCAAAAGAGTATAGGGATGTTGTTTATAAATTGTACAAGTGGGTTCAAGAAAAAATCAGAAGTAAAAAAGGCATGTCAGAATGTTTTGGGAATTACATTGGGGTCAAATAGGGGTACCCTTTGTCACCTACTCTCTTTGGCCTATACATCGATAAATTGGAAGAGTGGTTAAACAAAGCCAATGGGAGAGGTATGCTATTGTCATGTTATGTGATAAAATTACTCCTTTATGCTGATGACCTTATACTAATTGCAAAGCCTGCGCAAGATTTGAGAATTTGAAAAATCTTGAATCCTTTTGTTCAGAGGTTGGGATGGAAGTAAATATTGCTAAAACTAAAGTCATGATCTTCTCTTTGAAAAAGAAAAATCAACAACACACTTTCATATTCAAGGGCAGCCCATTAGCAATGGTGGAAGAGTACAAATATCTCGGAATTGACTTCCATTATTAACTAAGTTGGGAGGCATGCCAGTCAAAATGGATTTAGGGGGGATGGAAGGTCTCTTACCTTCTTCAAAATAGATGCAAGAAAGTGGAACTTTGGGACTAGAAAACTAGGAAGACCCTCTTTGGCCTTTTAGTGGTTCCAGTTATTCTTTATGGATGCGAGGTGTGGGAGAGTAGCATATCAAATCATAAATAGAGACAAATAGAAAGAATCTAGAAACATCTCATTAATACTAACCTCAAGGTCAATGCAACGATTCCTTACTAGATCCTTTTGGCAGAGGCAGGTATGTTCCCAATGGAGGCCTCAACAATTATCCAATTGTTAGGTTATCTTAAAAAAGTGGGAAGTATGGACAAGCATCGCTGGCCTGAATTGGTGGTTGAAGAGGAGTTAGCATGTAGGAAAATCATGTGGAAGAAACAAAACAACAAATGGTTGAACAAATGGAACATTACCCTCCAGGAGTGTCCAAACACCAATCTGGAAATAAAGAAATGGGTGTTAGAAAAATTCACAACTACCATGTTGACAAATCTAATAGGAAGAAAAAAGGCCTACTATGTTAAGGAATTTAATCACAAATGGGATCATGGTGATAAAGCATATTTAGGGTCCACAATTAAAGGAAAGGCCAAGATTCTAATTGTTCAGTTAAGTACTAGCTCCCACCATTTACAATGTGAAACTGGTAGATGGATGGTCCCTAAAGAGAGGTGGGAAGAGAGAATTTGTGCTTTCTGTAGCAAGGGAGTGGTGGAAACAGAATGACATTTTATTAAGGAATGTAGGGCTAATGAGAATATTCACAGTGATTACAAGGATTGCCTACAGGTGAGGAGCATGAAGGAACTTTTCGAAGAGGCAATATTACACAAGTCAACAAGCTTCCTAATCCACATTCACAAAAAAGGAACAACTTGGAGAAATAAAAAAAGGATGCCTAACTTGCTCTTTGGTCCCTTAGACCGATGGTCTAGTGTACATCATTAAAAATATTTCATTTCATTTCATTTCCTATATCGAACCTCAAAGAGGCAGCGTCTTGGAGGACCGCTATTGCATGGCCACCTATTAGCGCATGGGTCATTGACACCCGATGTCAAACCACACACAGGTCTAGGAGAGTCATGGATTGATAATATTTGTTATCAAACTACAATGAGGAAAGGTGTGTAGGGGTTGACTAGTAATGTTGATGAAAGAATAATTAGGCTTAATAATTCTTAAGTGCAAATAAATTAAATATATACATTAATATTCTTAATTTATCATTTGCATAAGAGAATTTTATTTATTGTGCATACTTGTGTAATTTTTAAAGTTATCATTGATATATGTAATTACTACTACTTGCATATTTGAGAAAAAAAAGTATAATTAGTTGCATATTTTAAAATCATTTTAATTATTTAACAATAAAAGTATAAAACGTTTTCATTATTAATACTTACCATAACTACCCACTCCCTCAAAATATACAAAATCTACGGGCTATTTATTTACTCTTTATTATCATGTAATTATTTTTAGATATTTATTGATTATTATATTTATTATGATGCTAAAAAACTACCTCTTACAAATTTGGGTGTACCTAGCCAAGAAGGGACTTCATATGCCTAATTCGAGTTTAATAGTATAGACATTTAAAAAAAATCTTCTATTTTATTAAATAAATGTTTTTTATTTTTTAATTTTTTTTATGTTTTTTTGGGCTGGATTTATATTAAAATATTTAATATTTAATCAACAATATACAAAATCTACGGGCTATTTGTTGTACGCCCAAAAAGGCTGTAACCTTATTTTGAATCTTTGTATAATTGAATTTTGTTTGTTATTCTAAAAAATAATGCATTCAGTATACATTTATTTACTCTATATTATCATGTAATTATTTTTAGATATTTATTGGTTCTTATATTTATTATGATACTAAACAATACCTCTTACAAATTTGGGTGTACCTAGCAAAGAAGGGACTTCATATGCCTCATTTTGGTTTAATAGTATAGACATCTAAAAATATCGTCATGAAATAATTATTTTATTTTATTTTATTAAATGAATATTTCTATCTATCAGATTGCTTTACTAGCCTCTTCTAAATTATTTAAATAAATATTTCTATTTATTTATATAATTGGTTAGTTTTGTATTATGTAATTAAATAAATTTGCATTTATTTAAATATCTATTTACCATCTCCCTTTTCTCCTATAAAATAAATAAATACATTTATTTCTTTTATAAATTCACTAATATTCTTCTTTCCAATCCTACCAATCATTTCCATTCACATGGATCAAGTTCCACAAATTTAGGTTTATGACAAATGGCACTCGTCTCTTCATTTGACTTTTCCACCATCATATGTCTAGTTATTATGGAAATTAATATCTTTTCTTAATGCCTCTTAATTTCAACGCTAATTTCGTAATACCTGTTAATCTTATTTATTCACAATATTCTTTACCTTCTTCTCATTATCTTACATATTATCCCCATCAACCCTCTAATCCTAGCCACTCAGCTAGCACCTCTTAATCCTAATCCTCGATTTACATGAGACTTCTATAAAACAAAACTTCTCCTCTCATTTGAAACCCTACCAGATCTTGCTAACTAATGCTTTTGTGAACTTGAGCTTTTGCTAACTAAGACTTCTCCTCTTACATACTTTGTGATTTTTGAGGCCCATAACTTTCATCATTATCCTATCACCATTATACCACTATCATTTGCCTTCACACACCCATTATTCATCACTTTGCATCAATCATTCAATTTCCATTCGTCCATAGCCCTTTGTGCATGTTTTTACAAAACTAAGATTGCCTGCATTCCAAACACAAGATCTTGAAAGATAGAAGACAATAGAATTCAGCGTCTCTTGAATACATTTGGTAAGTTATTTTACTTTATTTTATATTTTTCATCCTTGAAGAAGTGTTCTATGGATAATGTTGATAACTTATTCTGTTCTGTTTTTCTTTATTTTATATTTTTCATCCTTGAATAAGCATTCTATTGATGATGTTGATAACTTGTTCTATTTTACTGGGTTGGGCTCAGTCACTGGCTCCAATTTCCACCATCTTTCAAATAGATCTTTGAATTCTGCACTTAACAAAGGCGACCCCGACTCCGAGAGAGCATATTAAAGAGATAAGATGAAGTAAATTTTCGATAGGTCGGGAAGAAAAGCCCCTTACAGAAGATCTTCTTTATGCTATTAAACATCTCTCTGCCGAACTCTACACCAAGGGTGTCCATTTTCTCATGGAGCTCATACAGGTAGCTTTCTCGCTGATATAACACAAATTGTCTCAGTTATAATTGGCATTGGCATTGTTTTGTCTGTAAAATTAAGGTTCGGACGGTCCACCAAAAAGGGTAAAAGACGGGGAGGTTACATTGGAGACAAAGGTACACTGTCCCTGTTTCATTGCTAATCGTGAACCATCTGTTATGAATTCTGATACACTATTGATGTTTCAATCATTTGTTTCATTGATGTTTCATTGCTAATCGTGAACCTTCTCTTATGAATTCTGAACCACAATACATTTGCTTCAATCACCTGGATGTTTTCTAAAATAACCATTCATACAAGAATGTAATTTGAATTCTAACTTAACATTTTTAGTTTTAAATCTAGAACTATAATTTTAAGAACAGAATTAGACTTCTGCTAAAGGTGGCGTCTCAGAGTAGAAACGTTTCTCACTCCCACGTTCTTCTTATTTTCTGATAAACTGTGTTTTCGTTGGTAGTAGTGGTTGCAGCTTGGTATGTTTAGGATTCCTTTTCTTACTGTTTCTTTTTCCTTCAGTCAATAGCATATGAAGTCACTTCCAAGGATAATAGCCTTTGTATGTGACAGTGTATACTTGCATTTTCATGAATTATCTTGAAAAACTTTGGAAAAATTAATAAAAGGCTGCATTTCATTATTTGTATAGCAGTTATATTATTATCTAGATCTATTTTTCTTTATGTTTAATGGTTCTGTAATTTTAGTTGTTTTTTAGGACAGCGTATACCTTTGTTTTCTTGTATTTTTCTTTCACATTTATGATTTGCTTCAGAAGCCTTTGGCGAAAAGAAATGATTGTATTTCATTGTATGTAAAGTCGTTGAAAGATTGTTATAATTCTGAATTTCTTTATGTAAACGATTATATGCTATTATTAATTTTTTTGAAGTGTATGATAAGTTTAAAATTGGGTTGTATTTATTTGTTCTATTTGATATCTTTTATTCTTTTGTGATGTTAGTTTGGGCTGAGGTTTGGTGTTCGATTGAAATATTTCCTAGTTTCTGGTACATATTCTTAGTTCAACAATGTAACTTTGCCTCTAAGTAAAACTTCTGTATTGAAGTTTTCTGAAAAGAGGATCTATACAGTTTTGAGTTCTTCAAAACTTAAAATCTAGAATTGGGCCTATGTCTTTGTGGGGAAATGATAGGTCAGTTTCTGAAATGATGCTCTATACAGTTTTGAGTTCTTAAAAACTTAAAACTAAAATGGGACCTATTTCTTTGCCTGGAAATGATAGGTCAGGGTAAAATAGCATATCTCTTGTCTAACTTTTTTAAATAGCTTTTTTCCAATGGTAATGTTTATACCTACAATTCAATTTATAACTTAAAATCTATTTGTCTTTTGTGTAAGCTATTATTGTAAAGTAGATATTTTTTTCATTATTGGTGGTTGTGATTACAAGGCTGCATTTTTAAAGTTGTGAATTAAGAATAGATATTTTTAAAATTTAAATATTGAAGAATTTTAATTTTTGAATAATTTTATTTATTTGAAAACTATTTTCTTTACAAAGTGAGAAAGATATAATGATGAAGATGAGGAAAAACACAAACAATCAGTGGAGGAGCTGAAAGTAGCAGACCTCAAGTACAGAACTGAAGGTCTGGAAGAGGCCGATTCAATAAAGGTGGTTTAAAACTGAAATACTCTAGAAAGTATTAAATCTAATTAATCCATGGAACATTCTTCTAAGTTGTTCTCCATTATTCTGAGTTGTTCTCCATTATTTTTATGTGTTTCTCTTAATTTTGAAGAATATTGCCCTTTTCTTAAATATATTGGACAATCACCTGTTAATGTTTCTTTTTGGTAAACTCTTTCACCCAAACACTACTCTTATAATTCTCTTTTAATTTTGCTTCGAAATGACTTTGCAAGAATCATTAGATATTTTTCTACATTATGGTTCTCCACAAGTCTCATGAGAAATTGAGAAGGCAGAACCTGTTTCTTTCTGATTTTTCTTTTACTTTTATCACTATGTTAGAAATGTCACCATTGTGAGCATTCTTTTAAACAAAAATGGCATATTAAAAAAACCACCATTCATTATATATTCTATTAATTAATTTTTTTATATTATCTTATGTAATTCAGATACTAGATGTTATGTAATTTGAAACTGAGGTTCCATCTTAGTTTGTTTGAACTTTGAATGATGGATGAAGTTTTATATTTTTATTTTTGCAATCTATCTCAAGAATAGGGATATACTTATTTTCTTTTAAATTTCAGTAATTGGATTAATGAGCATTTTCCTGGTCACAAATCAGCCTTATATTTTCAACAATGGATACCCAATTCGATTCAATGAAATCCTTCCAGCTGGGGTCGAAACTAGGTATATAGTTCCAGAGTGGATTGAGAAGCCAAATATTGAAGATCTCAGAAGAATATATAGCAGCCAATGCAAAGGAGATCTTCCCAATACCGTTATAGTTCTCCCTCTACGCCCGACAAGGTGGAAGGTGTGAAGGAACAGCTTGTGAATATCCATCTAGAGGTCATTTTGTTTATGTCCAAAATTAGAAGACTCTCAAGCTTCTCATTGAGGTCATCATTCACGTGATGCTCATATGTCAGAGTCATGCCAGGCACTGGAATATCAACATCCGAATTCTGGCACGAAGGATAATCAACATTCGAGTTGCAGTATGAAGAATAATCTTAATATGATTTATAATCGATCAGAATCTTTTCAGACATTGGCTGCTTCTCATTGACTTCATCAGTCATTTGGTGCTTCTCATTAGATTCTCTCAGAGTCATGTCAGGCACTGGGTGCATGGTTTCATTAGAAAGCTCATTATCCTACATCTTTAATAGTGAATAAACAAAGAAGCAAAAACTTCATCAGCTTCCTGCTCATTGATCTCAGCACTCACATAATTTTCAGGTTTACAATTTTGAGAGTGACGGGAAGGATTATTAAGGAACACAGAAGACCCATACATTATTTTAGCAACGCGGTCATATTCAAGCACAACACCATAGGCTGTGTTGAAAGTGCCCAACCAGAGGCGCCTTTGCCTCCCTTTGTTGGGTTCTCTGATTTCTGCAACCAATTTACCCCAGATTTGCTGCCTCACTCCTCTGTAATTGAATTCCGCATTCCTCACTGCCTCGCTTTCCTTTCATGCACCCTTTTCTTGACCTGCCTCTTCTTTTCATGCTTTTACAGGGACTCGAGTACTCCCATTCTTGTAATATCCGTGACATAGTTTTCTCTTTCTTTTTCTTTTTCGCTTTTTCATCAAACCCAAATCTCCTGTCTGAAAGAGGCCGGAATCTATGTCCTTTAATTATACTTTGATTATGGTGGATAAGCTGTAATCTTTTCAGGCATTGGGTGCTTCTCAGAGTCATCCCAGGCATTGGGTGCATGGTTTCGTTAGAAAGCTCATAATCCTCCACCTTTAATGGTTTATCAAAAAATTCATTGAGTTCATCAGTCACCTTCTCATCCAGGTTTGGTATTGAAGTAAAAAATTCATCAGCTTCCTGCTCATTGATCTCATCACTCATCAATGAGCAGGTGAGTGCTAAGATCAGTGAGCAGGAAGCTGATGAATTTTTTGCTTTGCTACCAAACCTGGACGAGAAGGTGATTGATGAGCTCAATGAATTTGTTGATTCACCATTAAAGATGGAGGATTATGAACTTTTTAATGAAACCATGCACCCAATGCCTGGCATGACTTGAGAAACACCCAATGCCTGAAAAGATTAAAGCTTATCTGGCATAATCAAAGTATAAGTAAAGGACACAGATTCTGGCCTCTTTTAGACAGGAGATTTAGGTTTGATGAAATGGTGTAAAAGCAAAAGAAAGAGAAAGCTGTGTCACGGATATTACAAGAATGGGAATGCTCGATTCCCTCTAAAAGCATGAAAAGAAGAGGCGGGTCAAGAAAAGGGTGCATGAAAGGAAAGGGAGGTCCACAGAATGCAGAGTACAATTACACAGGAGTGAGTCAGCAAAAGTGGGGTAAATGGGTTGCAGAAATCAGAGAACCCAACAAAGGAAGGCAAGGCGCCTCTAGTTGGGCAATTTCGACATAGTCTATGGAGCTGCGCTTGAATATGACCGCACTGCTAAACTTCTGCATTCCTTAATAATCCTTCCCCTCAATCTCAAAATCATTAACCTGAAAATTATGTGAGTGCTGAGATCAATAAGCTGGAAGCTGATGAATGTTTCGCTTCACTACAAAACTTGGACGAGCAAGTGACTGATGAACTCAATGAATTTTTTGATTCACCATTAAAGGTCGATGATTATGATCTTTCTAACAAAACCATGCACCCAATACCTGACATGACTCTGAGAGAATTTAATGAAAAGTAGCAGATGACTCATGAGCTCAATGAGAAGCAACCAATGCCTGAAAAGATTTTGATGGATTATAAATCATATTATGACTATTCTTCATACTGCAACTCGAATGTTGATTATCGTTCGTGCTGGAATTGGGGTGTTGATATTCCAGTGCCTGGCATGACTCTGAGAGATGAAAAGCACGTGAATGGTGACCTCAATGAGAAGCTTGGGGAATGCAGTTATTACATGTGGAGACAGATTTCCAGTGAAAATGAACAATCAGGTAGAGGAGAGGAGAGACATTGACAATTGGGTGATAACACTTGCTTTTCCCCGCGAAGATCCAGTTACCACAGGCAACACTGTAGGTGCTGGTATTTACGCATTTCTGCCCACAGAAACAGTCACTGGGTTCCCCTTCATAATTCAGGCAGATTTTTTGTTGGCATCCTCAAGGGAAAGCATTCTTTGGGATAACAAGTGGAATAAAGGAATTCTGGACTGTATTCTGTAAGCATTTTGTGCAGCTTTCCTCTCTCTTTCTGCATTTCTCGTCTATCTATGGTTTTATGGATTCAACAGAAATGCTCACTTTGTGCAAGGAATTGCCTTTAGTTACTGAGTTGGGATCCGTCGTAAGTAGTTGCAAAGCCAAACTTGTGCCTTCATCTATGGGTAAGTGGTACAAGCCAATAGCAAACAATCCATGGCTTGCAGAAGGGATTGTTGCTCTGTCACCTGCTTACATGAAAATGAATCTGGTGAAAATGTTATTCCCTTGTGAAGAGCAGAGAGAAATAGAAAGCAGTTCAGATCTCCATCTCTTGAAGGTTACAGGGGATGCCTACCTCAAAATGCTCACTGTTTCACAAGCTCTGGACTGTCAAATGATGCCATTTAAACTGGAGGATTTACTGCGTGATGAAGTTATAGAATCGGGGAAATGCTTTGGCGTTCAATGTGATTTTGAGAGGCTCAAGGCCATTACAAGAGCCGCCACCTTGAACTTCTTCACAGACAGAGACTAATATCTCTCCACATAAAAGCCATAGTTTTACTGTTATTACCCTTCTCTTCAGAGTTTTTTTTAACTTAGTAGTAAGTGATGATTAGATTTTGTTCGAACAGCCAAATGACATTGAGCCTCTAAACAATGGAAAGAAACACGTGAAGTTTTTGTCTGAGATATGGTTCATCTGTTTATCTTATCTACTGGGGTTCTCATGTTTTTTTAATCGATGCATCAAACATGCATCAAATTTGTTAGCGAATTTTGCAATGAATATTTCAGGTGTTATGAATTTCTCCACTCGCTGTTGTTAAATTTTGCGAGGAATATTTCAGGTGCTCACAAAAAGTATTGTCAATATATGAATTTCAACAAAACCTCATTGCAAAATTCACTAACACTTCTCTAACACTTCTCTAGATATTTTGTTTTTATAAGCTCAAGAATATTTTTTATTACATCGCTCGTCTATTTCAATCGGTATCAGTAATACAGTATTAGCTCAAAAACATTATGAAATCATTTTTGGTTTTAGATCTAGAAATCAAGAAGGGAGGTTTTCATATTTTGAGGAAAAAATAGGAGTACATTTATTGCTGAATATATCAGAATACTATTGTGTGGTTTGGTGACATATCATCTTTTTATGGAAAAAAAAGCAATAAATTTGAAGTTTTCATAATTGATTATAGTTTTGAAACATTTATTTCCTGAATCTGAAATATCAATTATTTATGATGTTTGCATGATTTATTATAGTTTTAAAACATATTTTTTGTGGATCTGAAATATTAATTTTTTTAAATAATTCAATCCAGGGTAAATTGTTTTGGTACTACTTTATATTGTTTCAGAATAGTTAAATTTCCAAAGCAGAGGATTGTTGTGAAGAAATGTATCTCTTATCTGCTGTGTAACAAATTCATGAGCTCTAACAGATATCTAATTCACTTGTACAAGGGATGGTATTTATTTTTAATTTTTGATGTTGGTTATTGGAATAAAATTTTGTAGCTCTTTTATTGTCATCTGATGTCATTTTGATTTCTATCTACTACAGAAACATCAAATCCTGCAAAAACTATAGTTACTGAGCACTAATTATCAAGAAATTTTTTATAATTACCATGGCTGTGTATCCATGGATAACCTATTCTTTGCAATTTGAGATCATGGTTTCATGTGTTCAACAAGAAGGAGATGGAAATCTCACAGTCAAAAAGGTAGAATTTCCAACAATTGTCGTTTAATGCCAATGCAAGGTTTCCGCTTGTGTTTCTCACTTGACTCAAGCCTTCTAAATACAACTCTAATGAAAAAACTTAGGCAAGATGAAATGGAGATAGGAAGTTTTATTAAGTTTTATCACCAACATGTGGCAACAATTGCAATGGGTGAAAAAGCAAAAAATACTTGATAAAGAAATATGAAATCTATGGCTGCCACAACGAGGGGGAAACCCAGCTAAACAAATCCTCTTATTATCAATGATCTCACACATCAAGCATTGTTTTGGTCTTTGAAGGTCATTAAAAATGATGTGTTGAATTGTTAAATATATCACTTTGTTTTGTGGACTGTACTGTAGATTGACAAATACAATATTTTACATCTAATTAAAAAAAATTTCACTTCCTCATGAGATCATTACAGGGTGGTATGCATTACAGGATGTTTAAATTGGAGTTTCATTCATTCAAATTGTATTTCATTATATTATAATTAAAATTTTGTAATATGTTTATTTTTTTAATTGAAGTTAAAATTAGGTTTTATTAGATTAATATAAACAATTATGTATTTATTTAGTTTATTTATTTTTATAAATAAATTTTATTTTTGATTTAAGAACTATGATTTTTTATATAAAGAATGATTTTATTTTTGAAAAGAATATCATTTCATGTTTATGAAGCTTAGAGAATGCCTGATAACCTGAATTAACATGGAAATGTTAGGGTTCATGAGTTAGCCTTTAATTTTCTAATCATGCTATCATTAATGAGGTATATTCAAAAATTCAAAATTGGTAAGTTTTAAAATTGGGGTTACACCTAGTAGACTCAATAAGAACCTTTCAAGTTCATCAGTAGACTAAGGCATATTGACAATTCTAACTTTATTTTGAATCTTTGTATAATTGAATTATGTTTTTTATTCTCTTACAAATAATGTATGCATTAAATATTTATTTTATATTTATTATTATGTTATTATTTATATATTTTTATTGATTAATATATTTATTATGATGATATAAAAGTACCTTTTGCAAATTTGAGTGTTTGGAGACCTAGTCAAGAAGGAGCTTAACGTTGATTTGAGTGGCATGAGCTCTAAAAAATATCTAATTCACTTGTACAAGAGATGGTATGTATTATTCAGACATCTTATTTTTAATTTTGGATGTTGGTTATTGGAATAAAATTTTGTAGCTTCTTTATTGTGTATAAAGTGTGATGTGTAAACTTTCATTTCTTTCAAAATATTTATTATCCTCTCAATTATGTTTCAAAATGAATTGGGAAGCTCTAGAAATTGTCCTTTCCAATTTGGAGGTTTTTATAATGATTAATAAATATAACATTATTTTTTTGGGTAATTTATTTTATCAATTTTGTAGTGTTTTGAATGAGAAAGGCTATTAATTAACATTAACATTAATAGGAAGTGATTAGTATCATATCATGATGAATTTTACACTAAAAATAATACACATTATGTCAAATTTATATATATATATATATATATATATATATATATATATATATATATATATATATATATATATATATATATATATATATATATATATATATATATATATATATATATATATATATATATATATATATATATATATATTCTCTTCTCTTGTGGTTTAATTTATTTGATGTCATTTTGATTTCTATCTACTATAGAGGGGTCAAGATTTTAAACATCAAATCTTGCAACAATTGTAGTTATTGAGCACTAATTATCAAGAAATTTTTTATAATTATCATGGAGGTGTATCCATGGCAAACATGTGAAATTCTTTGCAATTTTAGATCATGGTTTCATGTTTTCAACAAGAAGATAGAAATCTCACAGTCAAAAAGTTAGAATTTCCAACAATTGTGGTTTAACACCAATGCAATGCAATGCAAGATTTCAGCTTGTGTTTGTCACTTGACTCAAGGCTTCTAAATACAACTCTAATGAAAAAAATAAGGGAAGATCAAATGGAGGTAGGAAGTTTTATTAAGTTCTATCACCAACATGTGAACAACAGTCACAATGGGTAAAAAAGCAAAAAATACTTGACAAAGAAATATGAAATCAATGGCTGCCGCAACGAGGGGAAATCGGAGCTAAACAAATCCTCTTATTATCAATGATCTCACACATCAAGCATTGTTTGTTTCTTTGAAGGTCATTAAAATTGATTTTTTGAATTGTTAAATATATCACTTTATTTTGTTGATTGTACTGTAGATTGACAAATACAATATTTTACATGTAATTGAAATTTTCTTTTCACTTCCTCATGAGACCATTACAGGGTGGTATGCATTAAAGGGTGTTTAAATTGGAGCTCCATTCTTTCAAATTGTATTTCATTATATTATAATTAGCACTTGCATCTAGAAGAGGTGCAATGGTCATGCCCATAGTTAATATAAAAGATTGAAGGAAGTGAAAATCAAGTGTATTATCCATGTTATGTTTGTTGTTGTTCTTCTTCTTCTTCCTCTTCCTCTTCCTCTTCCTCTTCCTCTCCTCCTCCTTCAAGTTGTTTTTCTTAAATAAAAATAGTATTATATTTAAAAATTATAGTATAATATGTAAATTTTATCATTCTACTAACATCCATAGTAAATATTCGTATATAAACAAATAATTTTTAATTTTAATTGTCTTATAATAAAGAAACCTTAACAATAAAAATAAAATCAAATTCAACTAAGAATGTTAAAATATAAATGTATTTTTTCAATGTAAAGTAATATTAAAATTTTTTTTTACATGAAATCATATTATTAATTTATATTCCTAAATAAATATTACACTAAATTATGTTGGCATGAATTTTTCAAAATTGTAATAAACTTAATATTATAGATATATTGTAAACTTTTTCATTAAATTGTATATATTTTTACAAGGAATAATAGTTTATATTTACCCTATCACTTCACGGAAGTAGAAAATGGTAAACGATCTGTAAATTGAAAAAACATATACACTAAATTTATTGGACATAAATCTGACCATCAATATAGCTATCTTCTTTCTAATTTAAAATAAAATAAAATATAAAATTTATAAAATATAAATTTGAAAGCGGCATAATGAATTTTTTAACAAATTAATATAAACATAGTAGATTTCCCCAAATCCTGTTAATTATGGAGTGACCCATGAGCCCTTATAAATAGTGGGGCCAGATACAAATCCATAGCCAGACTTGGTGTTGGACTGGTTTCTAACACAATTAATTTCTCAACAGTTGAGCTTTGAACTTGGGCATGGGCATCATAATAAGCATGGATTTACATTTTTTCCCTAATCCTAACGAGTTCAAAATCAGAAAGCATATGTAAATTCTTCACTGTTGGAAGAGTTATTTGCATTTATAATTTCTTATAGAGCATAGTGATCTGGAAGTGATATTTGCAAATGACCAATATCCAAGTCAGTATATTTGTTAAATTAAAAACCCTCAACATTCCATGAATGAAATAAAAATCAAGACAAGTGGATGTCTAACCAGTAAGGAGAATTCTCCAAATGAAAAAAAATATTGAAAAGTATACTGACTGTTGAAAATAAAAATGTACTCATTAATGAAGATAAAGCAATCCAAAAATGATAGTGATAAGAATATGAGAGTACCAATAAACCCATGGAAAATTACTTGTGAGAGTACCAACAAACCCAAACAATTGTTCGTATGATTAAAACATAGAAAATAAATTATGAGAATATTAACAAACCCAAAAACATAAAAAACTCTTGTAAAATCACCAATTCGCTGCACATCCACGACCATGTAATTGATGATTTCGCCATTGCTATGCCTCTATCTTCAAATGCTCGACAGGTGCATGCCCTTTTCAAACACTTGCGCAGTTAGAGCCACGTGGATGTGCATTCCCAAAATGTCCACTCCCAGGTACCATTGCCTCATCGTCAAGATCTCCACCACTTTGGCCCTAAAGAATATATAGGCCAAAATGTAACCTTCATGTGGAAACACTTCCTTTCCACCCAAATAATCCACAAAATAGCTTATCAAGAAGGGACCCACATAGGACACCACCGTATATACCCCGCAAACATCCCATTCTGCAGGGCCTCCCTCCAAAAGGACATGCCAATGGCCTTTGCTAGCGATATATGCTCCTCGGGCTTGGCCGCCTTCAGTCTCCCCCAATTCTCCATTAAGTCTTTGTATGCACTAACTTCTCTATCTTTTGGGGCCAAAAGAGGTACATCCTTAAGCTCTAGTGCCTGCCTATTGACCACTTTCAGAATAGGATTAAGCCAAGATAGAATCTCCACACTCACCAACCCAGCCCCACAATCGAATGAATTGAATAAATTAAACACATAGTACTCTCTTTTGACAGATATCAACAAACTACCATTCTGTATAGCATCCACACAAAATTCCATGGAACATTTCATATGGGGAAAACAAAATGCTTGCAGAAATAAGAATACGAAAGGAGGGAAAGCTTTCCTGGTGGGAATGCCTCTAGAACATGGTTTGTATGTTTCCTGTCGAGAATGGTGATGTCTTTCGCCGCATTAAAACATTGAGATTGATGTTCAAGTCAAATTTTTTTGAAGGTGAACAACCTCTGATTGCAATTGATGCTCCTCAGAGACTCTCATACATGCACGACTAAGAATTTACTCCCCCACTCCTCACATTGGCGTTAAATGAGGGAGAGTGGTTTGTTAAGCCTCCACCACTTGTTGCTAACTCACAAGAAAATGTAATGACTGATCGGAATTTGTTTTATTGATCTGACTTTGTTTTTCGTAGCAGACAATTCGTCAATGGGTGATGCCCATAATAAAAAGTCTATTGGTTTAATTAAAATTTTGTAACATGTTTATTTTTTTAATTGAAGTTAAAATTAGGTTTTATTAGATTAATATAAACAATTATGTATTTATTTTAAAGTAAACATTTTATTTTTCATTAGAATAAGTTTATTTATTTTTATAAATAAATTTTAATTTTGATTTAAGAACTATGATTTTTTATATAAAGAATGATTTTATTTTTGAACAGAATATCATGTATTATTCTCGTGATTGTTCTATTTTATTTTTATTTTGAAAAGTCAAGTATATATTATATTGATATATATTACATTGTCATTGTGTTGAGGGACATTCTATAATGCATTAAGAAAAACCATGTGACCTATATTTTTATATAAATTAAATAGTTTCAAAATAATGTTTCTTAACATTTTTAAATAGATGTGTTTAATTTATGTATATTAGTGATCTTGAAATTTTAAAAGCCCATGTTAATGTTTTTGATAGATAAAGCAACAAGAGGGTGTTGGCCCGAGAAACAAAGGACCAGTAGCACATTAATGGAACTACTCAAAGCAATTAGAATAGTTTAACAATATAATCACCAAGTCTAACTCTGCCCCTATCAAAAACATAAACCATAGTACTGATCAAAAGTATTAAACTAGAGTACTTAAAATGAATAGTAGCATCCACACAAAATGTCATGGAACATATCAAATGGAGAAAACAAAATGCTTGCAGAAATAAGAATACGAAAGGAGGGAAAGCTTTCTTGGTGGGAATGCCTCCAAAACGTGGTTTGTATGTTTCCTGTCAAGAATGGTGATGTCTTTCGCCCCATTAAAACAATGAGATCGATGTTCAAGTCAAACATTTTCCGAAGGCAAACAACCTCTGAAAGCAATTGATGCTCCTCAGAGACTCTCATACACGCAAGGCTAAGAATTTACTCCCCCACTCCTCACATTGGCATTAATTCTATTAATGGGTGATGCCCACAATAAAATGTCTATGAGCTTAATTAATTAAAATTTTGTAACATGTTTATTTTTTTAATTGAAGTTAAAATTAGGTTTTATTAGATTAATATAAACAATTATGTATTTATTTTAAAGTAAATATTTTATTTTTCATTAGAATAAGTTTATTTATTTTATAAATAAATTTTAATTTTGATTTAAGAACTATGATTTTTTATATACAGAATGATTTTATTTTTGAAAAGAATATCATTTATTATTCTCATGATTGTTCTATTTTATTTTTATTTTGAAAATTCAAGTATATATTATATTGATATATATTACATTGTCATTCTGTTGAGGAACATTCTATAATGCATTAAGAAAACCCATGTGACCTATATTTTTATTTATTTAAATTAAATAGTTTCAAAGTAATGTTTCTTACCATTTTTAAATATATGTGTTTAATTTATGTATATTAGTGATTTTAAAATTTTAAAAGCCCATGTTAATGTTATTTTACTTTTTATATACAAAATCATAGCAAATATAACTAGTTTTAATAAATAATCAACTATACCTAATAATCTCACCCCTCATTGCATATTATTTTTTTTGTTTGAAAATTGACCAATTTATTTAAAAGGTCTTCATAATTTACAAGTAAACCATTATTTGTTAAAAATAATTAAGTGTAAAAATTACATTCCTTGGTTCTTATTTTCACAACCATATTTTTTAAAAATTTCAAATAGATTTTAGATTACAATTCTATATTATTTTACATTTATCAATATTTATTTGAAGCATAAGAATATGAAATGAAAAATATTATACTTTAATTATCGAAGATAATGGTTTTTTCAGTCTGCAAATGTATTTTGTATTAAATCCAAACAAAATTGATTTCTAAGATGTCCTTAATTTTGACATAATTTGGACAATAATGGGGACTCAACAACTCAAGTTTGTGCTATTTTGAAAACATAAGTGAATGATTAAGGCATGATTTAATAAATTTGACTTGTTTCACTCGCCATGGATTGTGGAATTACATTGTTAATTATAATGCAAAATTTACAAGTTTGAGCTGATTTGGGAAGGTCTAATAATGTATAAATTCACAATAGATTTGAGTCATAACTTTAACTCTTTATGAGTCACATGGTATCAAAGCTAAGTTGGATTGGAAGGGAGTATGAATTACTAAGTCATCCACCAAAATAAGTGGAAGTTGATAACCTTGTTCCTTACAAAAATGAGCTTAGTTCTATACTTTGGGTATGGTTGAGAACAATTATAGTCAAAGTAGAGGATGTCAGCGATAGGAGATTCAAGAAGTTAGATGATGATGTTTAAAATAAATAAGTTGGAATTTATTTTAGTTGTTGTCACAAAGAATATAGTAATTGAAAGACCTTATGTAGAAGAGGAGCCAAATTTTGATCATAATAAAGCGAGGAGAAAGCTCTCAAGGTAGCTTCTTCACGGCTCAAGTGAAAATTGGCATTTAACCCTATAAAAGACGTTAACACAAAGAAGCTAAACCAATAAATTTTATAGATGAAAGCATACTTTAACTTTTATTAAATTTAGATAAAAAAATTTAATTTGTATGGCTCAAGCTTATTGATCATGTACTAGTTATGTTATGAAGGTTATGAATATACTTGGAATACAAATGTTTTGTGCATAATTCTAAATAGATAGAGTTCATTTTTTTCTCATGTGCTATGAGAAAGAAGATTATGTAACAAAACTATTTCTAGAAAAGGCAAAGCACAAAAACACACCTTAATTGGTAATGCCTCTATCTATTCTTTACACAAAAATATGTGCCAAGAATGCATAAGACATTATAACATCATCTTTATAAGAAATTTTTAGTTAATTCGAGAGTGTCCTCCAAGGGATTGGGGTGGTGGTTGAGTTTGGAAAGGGATGTGAAATAATTGTCAAAATAGTTAAAATGCACACAGATTTTGAAGTCATAAAAATTCTCTACAAATATCTTCACCATTTCTGTTGGCTGCCTAGTGACTCCAAATCTCTCAAAATTTGCATTCCACATAGTAAATGGAATTACTACCCTTAGGTATATTAACATATTGGGTAATTTTTGAACTTTGGAACCTTTACACATTCGACAATCAAGATGAGAAGGTCTAACATCTCAATAAAGCACCTTGAATGTTGGGGGATCACAGGAAATTGAGACTTTGCAACTTGGTTGAAAGATACAAAATGTTCAATAGTATGTTGAGTCAGAGGGCTTCCTAACATGAGAAACATTGAATAGGATCGTGAATTTTCATGTTTACGAAGCTTAGAGAATGCTTGATAACCTGAATTAACATGGAAATGTTAGGGTTCATGAGTTGGCCTTTAATTTTATAATCATGCTATCATTAATGAGGTATATTCAAAAATTCAAAATTGGTAAGTTTCAAAATTGGGGTTACACCTGGTAGATTGGTTAAGAAGCTTTCAACTTGATTAGTAGACTAAGGCACATTGACAATTCTAATCTTATTTTGAATCTTTGTATAATTGAATTATGTTTTCTTTTCTCTTACAAATAATGTATGCATTATACATTTATTTAATATTTATTATTATGTTATTATTTATATATTTTCATTGATGAATATATTTATTATGATGATATTAAAGTACCTTTTTTGAATTTGAGTGTTTAGAGACCTAGTCAAGAAGGAGCTTAACGTTGATTTGAGTGGCATGAGCTCAGTGATAGAACATATACACATAATTTTAAGCATATTGACAAATATATGTCTGATATAGGTTTATTAGTATAGACACCTGATGAAATTAGAATATTCTTCTATTAATTAAATTATTATGTATTTATGTAATTGACTAGCCTCTTCTATATTATTTAAATAAATATTTCTATTTATTTATAAATTTTATCATATAATTGAATAAATAATTAACTTGCTGAAAATGTATGATATCAGGTAGTTATGGTTGTTTTGAGTGTTGGGAAGAGACCCTGACCTATTGAACATTTATGATGTTGGGTGGTTGGGGGAAGTGAGTATTCTTTAGAGGATGACAATCAAGATGCAAGATAGGAAGAGGAAATTGCTTCATTGTACACCAAGAGGCAGGGACTTTTGCAACAATGGTGGTGGAAAAGAAAAATTGAATTTTGGTCAAGCTACATGATCTTTAGGGGTTAGGGAGAAAAAAGATAAGAATGATGAGTTACATTTTATAGATATATTTTAGTTTAAGTTGTATTTAGATGCAAGATTTTGTAGCATTATTATGGCTAAAAAATATATTTTTAGCTTTTTTTTATCTATTTGAAGGGCATCTAATAGATTTTACATATTATATATTTCTTATATTCTAATATTAATCTAAAATATCTCAGCTTTGGCCCCTTAAAAAAAAAATATCATGTTATTTAATTACCTAGAGTCCTTTCAAAAAAATATGTCAAATCTAAAATATATTTTGCAAGACTTTGTGGTTGAAGAACTCTACTGAATCTTGAGCAAAGTCTTGAACCCTCTAACTTTTATGATATTTGCAAAACTACTTATAATTTGTGCCTTTAACTTTTTCAATTGATTGGTTTTGCTAGACTGAAAACTATGTGAGCTATTAAGTGTAAAGAGTAATGATGATATTGAGAATTATCAAATTTATTTATTTTATCCAAAGTTATCCCCATTGTTCTTAGCACACTTGTGACTCAACCCAACGATTCCACCATCACCTTAACTTGGGAATACCTTTTTTCCAAGTTGGGCCTTGGGAGGGTGAGTTGAGGCAAGACTAGTCCTCGAGAGGTTTCTAATGGAGCCTAAATGCATGGAACAACTGATTTAATCAAAGTGCATTGAATCAACCTTGGTACCTATATGGGACAAATCCAAGCCAACTATGCCACACATTTTGGCAAGAACTGTAAATTATTAAAAAATATGTAATATGTACAATGCAACATTGTAATTCATTATTAATATGTAACGAATAGATGTGATTTAACAATGTAGCTCCATTTAAATAAATAGAATGAAACAATAATCCAAGGCGAGCGAAGGAGCAAGAGTGGGAGGTTTTTTGAATTTGAAGGTGGGCGGGAACCCAGTCTTGCAGGCTGTGGGATCTTCAAGCGATGCCTACTTCGATGGATCTCTTGTAGAATACGACTTTGTAGATCCAGAGAAAAAGGATGAGGTCCCACGTGAAAAGAAGAAAGACCTTGGAAAGGGGGAGGGGATGGGGGAAGAGAATCTATGCATTCCTCCAAGACCATCCACAACCACAAAGACCCAAGCACGTGACCAGGATAGTAAATCCATCAACCGTTGGTGGTCAACTCTCTTTGGGATTAAACCCACATGCAAGTCCTATTTCCCTTCTATTAAGGACTTATCAGACAAGGAAAAAGGAAAATACACCATAAAGATTCCTGATGAACTAGTTGATCACAATATTGCAACCATAAATCAAACTCTAGTTGGAAAGTTTGTTGGATCAAGACCTAATATAGATAGTGTTAGGATCTTTGCTAAAAATAGATGGGATTTAAAGGGTCAAGTCTAGGTAACAACCATGGTGAAGGGCTTTCTACCTTTTGAGTTCTCATGTAAAGAGGACCTGTACAAAAAGCTCTGTGCTGGAACCTTGGCCATAGGAAAGGCCACTCTGGAGTTGCAAAAATTGACACCAATGCTTGAACTCAATGATTTCTTCTTTGTCCAAGCTATGGTGTGGGTCAGACTGCCCGAACTTGCCCTAGAGTTCTGGTATGAAGATGTTTTTGATGGGATAGGAAAATCCTTCGGCACCATTCTTTTGATTGATCCAGTGAGAGTAACAAGGTGACACCTCACCTATGATAGGATCTTCATAGTGGTGGAAGAAGGCCAAGACATGTTGGAAACCATTGAGCTCTGATCCAAACTAGGTAAATGAGTGTAGAAACTAGACTACAAAAGCCTTCCCTTTTCCTGTTTCCATTGTAACAAAGTAAGACACATTGCTAAATCATGTCCAATTTTCTAGAGCCATGAGAAAGAAAGAAAACCTAGACTAGCACTAAGAAAGAAAAACAATGACAAAAATAATAGTTGGGAACAAGAAGACTCAACAAGTGAGAAAACTATCCCATAGTAGGGCACTGAGGCCAAAACCCAAGAGTATGGAAGAAAAAAGAACAAGCTGAGACCACTCTAGTAATCTGGGAAATCAGGGTTGAAAAGGAAACAAAAGAAGAAGGGAGTTGTCTAGATAGGAATTTGAAATCTAAGAAACTAGAGGAGAGACCCCCCTTTTGGAGGGAATAGGCCTGGAAGTCAACATCCAGCAAGAAATCTTGGAAGAGACAAGGGATGATATTCTGGCTGAAGGACACGACTCATGTCCTAGAACTACATCTATATCCATTACTCTGGACTCCCTTGTTTTCCCTCTCAAGGAAGGCTTTTCCAGTCTAAAATAGAGTATGTAGAGAGGTACCCCTTGTCAAGATTCTAAAACTCATCTTGAGAAGAAGCCTTCAAGGAAGGTATTACAAATGGAAGAGTTGATGGTTACTACCTCCACTAGCCAGTTTACCAAAATGGAAGAGCTCTTTGCAAAGTACAAAGAAGAAAAGGAGGGTTGGACTATGGTCCATAAGAAGAAGAAATCTAGTAGTAGAGACCTGACACATGTTTCCCCTGTAGCTACTAGAAGTAGAAACAAATTAGATGTAGGGGGCAAACCAAAAATTCCAGGTAGAAAGAGGGCTAGCCAGATCAGGTGAGAAGAAGCCAGCAAGAACATAGCAAATGGGACACAGAAAAACATCTAGGCAGTCTGCACCTCCAATAAGAAATGAAAGTCATATCCTGGAACATACATGGGCTAAAAAACTCACACAAGTAGGATGTAATAAGAAACATGATAAGGGACCATAGACTTGACATTTTCATAATCTAGGAAACTAAGATGCAAAAGGACAAGCTAGAGTGTATCAGTTTTATTAAAGTCATGGAAAATAAAGAAACCAGTTTAGACGGAGCCTCCAGATGCCTTATGACCATGTGAAATTATTTTTATCTTAGAGCTGAAGTCATCTACAAAGGAGGTAACCTTCTTCCTTGTAATTTACAAAAATCAAAGATAATGAAAGTTGGTTTATATTGAATATTTATGCTCCTAATACCAAAAGAGATAGAAGGGCCTATTGGGATAAGATTAAAGAAAATTTTACCTCCTCAAAGCTGACTAAGGGAATAATCATGGGGGACTTGAACACTCCCCTCAAAGAAGGGGAAAAACATGGAAGGATGGCCCCTGACATGGAAAGCATGCAAGACTGAATGGATTTCATCAATGACCAGGCTCTTCTCGATCTGGATCTCCAAGGAGCTGATTTCACCTGGTCCAACAAGAAATTAGGTAGGGATTGCATCCAAGTCTAGTTTGATCGAGCCTTGATCATGATGAACTCGTTGAATCACTATTCTCTTAATCTCTCTACTTTTTTCAAAGCTAGCTCTGATCATTCTCCCATTTCTCTTTCCCTAGACAAGGTTGCCAAGGAAAGGAACTTTCCCTTCAAATTTGAAAAAATGTGGGTTTCTCACCCAAACCTCTTAATAAAATAAAATAATGGTGGAGCATTGATGTGCAAGGTACTTCTATATTTAGAGTGGCAAAAAAGCTAAGGAATATCAAATTCACTGTTAAAAATTGGAACAAGGAGGAATTTGGCCATATCTTTACTTCCAAAGATAAGATGCTCACTGACCTAAACCTCATTCAAGAAGAAATACAAAAAAAGGGATATGATGAAGAAAGATTGAATAAGGAGAAATCTATCCTAATTGAATACCATAACATCATCAGACAGGAGGAAATTTTTTGGAAGTAGAGATCGAAGTCCATTTGGTTAAAGGAAGGAGACCAAAATAATCATTTCTTTCACCTTTCTACAATGAGGCATAGAGCTGCTAACATGACAAGATGTATCAAGAAGGGAGATTAAGTTCTAAAGGAGGAAAAGGAAATTTTAGAGGAAGCAATAGCTTACTTTTCTTCTCTCATTTCTAAAGACCAGGAGCTATCTAAGCAAGATCAGGTTAAACTACTCAAAAACATTCCAAAAATTATTATAGAAAGCCAAAACAAATACTTTTGTTCAATTCCAAACATGACTAAGGTCAAGAGAGCCCTGGAATTTCTTCCTAGAGATAAAGCCCCTAGTCCTAATGGCTTCCCTTTTTTCTTTTTTCATATCTTTTGGGAAGTGGTGAAAGAAGATGTAGTTAAAGCAGTGCAAGAATTCTTTGGTTCAAAAAATCTCCTCAAAGATCTCAATGCTACTTTCTTGGTGCTTATTCCTAATTCTTCAGGAGTGGATTCTTTTGAGCTTTCCAAACCCATAAGGCTATGCAACTCTTTCCTCAAGATCATATCAAAGGTTATCACTTCTAGGATTCTCAAAGTCCTCTCCTCCTTGATTTCACAATAGCAATAAGGCTTCATGTCTGGCAGAGAGATCTTAAATTCCATAATGACAGTGCATGAAGTAATCCACTTCCATACTTGAAAAATCCTCCATCAAATAATTTCAACCCCTTCTATCCCATCTACCTTTTTCAAACCTACCAGGGGTCTTAGGCAAGGGGATCCCCTATCCCCAATTATTTTTATCATCCTTGTTGAGTGCCTAGGAAGACTCATCTCTTCTTCAAAAAGGGAGGGAGACCTGAAAGGCATCAACCCTTCCTTAGGTAACATTGTCTTCTCACACCAGCCATTCATGGATGACACCATCCTTGGAGGAGAGGCCTCGATGGGAGAAGCTAAAGTGGTGAAGGATCTCATCAATGATTACATCAGAGTGACTGGTCAATCCATTAATTGGAATAAAAGTTTCATCTTCTTCACCAATACCCCTAGGGAAGACAGAGGAAAATTGAAAGCATCTTGGGATGTGGTATTAACTCATTCCCGTCCTCTTATCTAGGTCTACCCTTAGGTGTTAAACCTCTAGAAGCCTTCTAGAATAAACTTATAGACAGATTCAATAGGAAGCTTGCAGGTTGGAAAGGGGTGTCCCTCAGTTAGGCAGGTAAGATTTAGTTGGTCAAATCCACTCTACAAAACCTCCCAACCTATGCTCTCAGCCTCTTCTAAATTCTTGCTAAATTTGCAGAGGCTATGGAAAATATTCAGAGAAGATTCATTTGGTCTAGCACTTAGGAACATAAGTGCATCCCTCTTATTTCTTGGGACAAAGTGTGCTACCCAAAAAAATTTGGTGGTCTTGGAATTAGGAAATTAAGATTTTTTTACAAAGCTCATAAAACCAAACAAATATGGAGAATCTTCAATAGCAAAGGGGAGTGGCCTAATACCATTGAAGAAAAACACCTCTCAAACAACTCAATAAAACTCTTTTTTGAAGAGACAAATTCCCTGAAAGGATCTGTAATATGGAATGGTCTCCTCAATGCTAAGGAGTTGGTAAAATCCAAAGCTAAATGGAAGATTGGGAATGCACAATCTATAAGCTTTTGGAATGACAATTGGCTTCAGATGGGTTGCTTGAGAGAATGTGAGACTCTCAATACCTAGAGACATGTTTGCACCCAAATTTATGGTTCCCAAGTCAGCGACTACATAATGGATGACAAGTGGGTAGATCTCTTAATAACTAGTTCCTCTGATGAAAGCCCTCAATGTGGTCACTCTCTCCTTAGCTCAGGTCGAGCTCATTTGGGAAGAGTTTCCTGATGGTATCTTTATAGTGTTCTCTACCTATTCCTTGCAGATACCTCAAATTCAAGAAGCTAAATCGTTGCGGGCCAAAGTTTGGGTCCCTAGCCTTACTCCCAAAATTAATGTTTTCTTCTGGCTCCTTCTCTAGAACTGTATCCTTACAGTTGATAATCTCATCAAGCACGACTTCCAAATCCCCAACAGGTGTGTGCTCTATAGATGTCAAGAGGAATTGGTGGATCACTTGTTTATTCACTATTCTTATGTAAGAAACATCTAGAAATGCCTTCTCTCAGCCCTGGATTTATCTTGGTGCTTTCTCCTATCTTTCCAAGATCTCTTTTCACAATGGGCTTTTACCATGTTTAATCTAGACTTCCAATTATTTTACTCTTGGATCCTTCCTCACCTTTGTTGGGGAGTTTGGAAACATCGTAAAAACCATATTTTCCATGACTGCTCCTATCCACCTAATATTATTTTTGAAAAGATTCAATTTGCAGTAAAGGTAAACTTATTTTTCTGGAAGAACTAATCATTTTGCAGGAAAGGCCTAGGAAGTGACTTAGGAGAAAAGATAGAACTCCACCTAGAGGTGTCCCTTGGTTGGGTGGTTGAAAGCCAACTTTGACAAAGCTGCTAAAGGGAACCCTGACTAGGCTGGTAGCAGAGGAATAATTAGAAACAACTTTGGTTTTGGCCTTGATGCTATTATTTTACCTCTTGGCTCACAAACCAACCACCTTTCTAAAGCATGAACAACCCTCCAAGTCAGCAAACTAGCCCATGAAATTGGGGTCAAGAAGCTTTGGGTCGAAGGAGACTCCATGAACATCATCAATTGCTTAAATCTTAATCACTCTCCATCTTGGACCATATCTAACATGATTGAAGAAACTCAAGCCATTCTTAATTCTTTTGAAGAGGTGTACTTTTCCACGTGTACAGGGAAGCCAATAGTGTCGATGATTGGTTTTCCAACATGGCAGTCATGAAGGAAGTTAAGATGATTTGGAAACAAGGTGAAGATATCCCATGTGAAGTGAAGGATATCCTTGATAAGGAAAGACTCCAAAGTACCGAGGGAATCATAAAAAATCATAATGAAAAGTAATGGGGATTTTTGGAAGTGTCATTCCATAAATGACAAGTACTGGAGGGATAAAAATGTTACTAAATATGCATCCCCTCTGCACACTTTCTGGGTATTCTTTCCCAAGAAAAGCACTCTAGGGATAAGGATAATCAAAAAACAAAGATCGACTACTATGAGAAATGAAGAAATCACCAAGTCTCAGCTAAACCTAAGAAACACCCAATTCCATGCTACAGAGATGGTGGGGGAAAGACATATAAGGGAGCCTAAGAATAATAGTGTGAAGTGGAAGAGATGAACCAAGGTTTGGAATGCTCTATAGAAAGGAGACATTATTACCTTCATTGAAAGGCTTCATGGCAGAAATAAGGTGGTCACTAACAACATTGTGAGAAGCTGGGATGAAGGTATAGTGGAGATAGAGGGAAAGTCCTTTACTGTTACTGAGGAGGTAATCTCCAAGGTCACTGGCATCCCCATACCTAATAAAAAAATTCTATAGGGATCGCAAAATCTCTAACAATGCCATCAATGATTTTGTGAGAGGCGAGGATGAAAATAAAGCAATTGTCAAGTCAGGAACCTACTATCAACCCGAGGGTATGAAAATGCTCTAGAGGTATGTTCTCAAGGCTCTTATTTCCTATGTCACTTTGGATACAAGATTTGATAGAATTAGGACCTATTGCTTTGTACTGTTGAACCACTTTAGGCATGGCATGAAGATTTCTATTATGTTCTATGTTTATTCCTCTATGAATAAAACATAAATGGTTTTAGGGAGAAGAATATTGTTAACCTTTCTTTGCATGAGGGCCTGTTATTTTTAATATATGAATACTTTAAAGCCCAAATGTTGGGAAAGAGGATAGTGGAGAAAAATAAAAATAGTGATGCTTCTGGGTCAGATTATATTTTGTCAGATGGTATTAGTGAGGGAATACACTATGAGGATAAAGAGGAAGAAGAAATCAAAACACCTTTTTAGGTATCTTCTTCAAGGAATAGACCCTCATGCTGGGTCAAAAAAGAAAAACCCTCCAAAAAGCAGGCCAAAAAACATATACCCTCTGATGAGGATTATAATGATCAAGATGAAGACATGAATACTAATGATGATGATTGAAATTCTAAGGGTGAAACCAACAAGAAGACTGAATAGACAAAAGGGGAAAAAATCAAAACCAAAGGGAAAATTTCAGGCTGTTTGTGAGTTGATCTCACCATCAATGAAGACTACTCTCCCCTTCCCCCTTCAAGATCCAAATAGAAAGATCAGGACCCCAACATAGAGAAGCCCATTCACTAGGGTAACCCTTCTACCCTTTCCCCAAATTTATAGGAGAACTCAGAAGAAGAAAACCAGTCTAGGGAGTATCATTGTCAAGACTATGGTAAAGGAAAAAAAGTGTGGAGGAACTTCAATATGAACACAGTGGAGATGGCGATCATCAGAGAAATTGTTAATCCAAAAATCCTCGAGGACCTTGATGGAAGAACTCAAAAGGAGGACCTTATTGACCCTACATTGGTTGTCCTGAGTGACAAGGCAAGGGAAATGGAGATGAATTTCCTAAACAATGCTAAGAATAGTAAGCTTGATTAGTTTAGGGCCTTCAAGTGGCTTTTATCTGAACTTGATGAACTCAAGGAAAAAATCTAGGGCATGGCTAATCATAAATCCTCTAAGAAAAACCATAGCCTCGATTCAAGGATTGATCACTTGGAAAATAGTATGAAGATCCTTGAGGATACCCTTAAAGGCATAGCAGAGAAAAAATTTAATATTGTCAAAGCCTCCAATGACCACATCAAGCTTCTAATTGATAAAATGGAAGAGAAGATGGTCAGCAAGGAGGAGTATGGGACCCTTGAGGAAAACAAGGATAAACCTAGAGATGGACCGCATAAGATAACCAGAGCTAGAACAAAGAAAAACTTGGCTCAGCATGCCTCCCATGACATCCAGAAGATAAAAGATGCAACAGAGAAGTTGGAGGTTCTTGAAAGCAATGCTACTGCAATGCTTAGGAACCTCGCCTGATCCTGGTCCCTGGTGCTTATTTTTCTATCTTTTCCTTTTTTCTCTATTTTGTTTCTTCCTTAGCTATGGAAACTTGGATTTCGGCCTACCTATGGACTATTTCATGGATGCTCTATTTTAGCTACTTTCTGAACTTTTAATCACTTCTATTTTTTTGTTGTGGGTTTCTGGAACCTTGTAAAACCTATTCTACTTAATAAAAAACAATGTAGTGCCATTTCTCCTTTTTTGTTGTTGATGTTTGTGTAATTTTTGAAGTTGTTGTCAAACATATGAAAAACCTTATATATGTAATTATTGATAGGTCCATTACATATTTAAGTAGTTTAATTACTTAACAATAAAATTCTAATGTGTTTTCATTGTTAATATTTACCATAACTACCCACTCCCTTGAAATATAAAAAACCTATTGGCTATTTGTTGTACCCCCAAAAGTGCATAACTTCTAGTCTGAACTTATTTTGAATATTTTTATAATTAAATTTTGTTTCTTAATATCTAAAAAATAATGCATACGGTATACATTATTTACTCTATTATTATGTTATTATTTTTAGATATTTAATAGTTATAATATTTATAATGATACTAAAAAAATCATTTTACAAAGTTGGGTATACCTAGCCAAGACGGGACATAATATGCCTAATTCAGACTTAATAGTATAGACACCTAAAAACATCCTTGAGAAAACAAATCAAATCTTTTATTTTATTAAATGAATATTATATCAAGATTCAACTATGTAGTTTTTTGAGTCAAACTCATCAACCCATGTTTCATGACTAGTGGTTCACATGAACCCATCTCTCATGAGAATGTATGGAACAATTAGCACTCATTAGATGTAAGTGATTCTCACAGAGGTGAAGCACTAGGACTTCCTGCGAGGTCACCCTTCCTAGTACTACTCCAAGTGAAGTGTGCTTAATTACAGATTTTCCTCCAAGGTTAAACCCATTGTTCTTGCAACCTCATTTGAAAAACTTTCACCAAGTGTTGTGCCCTATGAACCATTCATCAGAAATCCCCTTAATCTCATCAATTGATAAGTAGGAGATATTTTCCACAGCAAGTCAAATTATGATATTGCTATCAGGATTCAACCATGTAGTTTATTATTATTTAAATAAATATATCTGTTTATTTATATATAATTGGTTAGTTTTTTATTCTATAATTAAATAAATTTCATTTATTTAACTATCCATAATTTACCATCTCCCTTTTCTCCTATTAAATAAATAAATAGATTTATTATTTTATAAATTCACTAATATTCATCTTTCCAATCCCACCAATCATTTCCACTCACATCAATCAACTTCACAAATTCTAGGCTTGTGAAAAATGGCACTTGTCTCTTCATTTGAAGTTTCCACCATCATATGTTTAGTTATTATGGAAAGTAATATCTTCTACCTAACACTTCATCTTGGCCACACATTTCCTAATGTCTCTTAATCTCTTCCATTCACAATATTCTCTACTATCCCTACGTACTCTGTAATCTTACCCACTCATCTAGAACCTCTTAATCCTAACCTCTTCTATATTATTCAAATAAATATTTGTATTTATTTATATAATTTGTTAGAAATATTATCATATAATTGAATTAATAATTAAATTTTTGACAATGTATGATGTCAGGTAGTCAGGTTTGGTTCAAGTGTTGGGAAGAGAGCTTTACCTATTGAACATTATGTATGATGTTGGCTAGTTGGGGGAAGCTAGAATTCTTTAGAGGATGACAGTCAGAATGCAACAGAGACAGAGGAAATACATTAACCACGCCAAGAGGTAGGGACTTCCATGACAATGGTGGTGTAAAAGAAAAATTGAATTTTGGTCAAGCTATAGGATCTTTAGGGGCAAGGGAGGAAAAAGATAAGAATGATGGCTTACATTTTCTAGATATGTTTTACTTTAAACTCTATTTAGATGCAAGATGTTGTAGCATTACTATGGCTACAAACTTTATGTTTTATCTTTTTAATCTATTTGAAGGGCATTTGGTAGATTTTAGATCTTTTTAATTCATTTGAAGGGTATCTGAAAGATTTTAGATATTGTATATTTCTTATATTCTAATATTAATCTAAAATATCTCATCTTTGGCCCTTTATAAAAAATATCTCATTTATTTAACTACCCATTTACCATCTCCCTTTTCTCCTATGGAATAAATACCTTCCACTTATTTTATAAATTTACTGTTCTTCTTCTTTCCAATCTCATCGATCATTTCTAGTCACATGGATAAACCTCAAAAATGTTAGGCTTGTGACAAATAATACTTTTATTTTCAGTTTACTTTTCCACAATCACATATTTAGTTATTATGAAAAGTTAGTATCTACCTAGCACTCAATCTCAATCATTAATTTCCTAATGCCTCTTAATATCCTTTATTCACAATATCCTTTACCTACTCCTCATTATCCTTCCCACTATCCTTACCTAGTTGATAATCATATCCATTCACTTAGCATCTATTAATCCTAACCCATGATTTACATGAGACTTCTATAAAACAAAATTTATCATAAAATTTTAACTCCTATGCAATCTTGCTAACTAATGATTTTGTAAACTTGAGTTTTGGGAGAATTTGTGCCCTTGCGTACTTTTTGATCTTTGAAAGACATATCTTTCATCATTATCATTATTCTATCACTATTATATATATCATTATCATTTTCCTTCATGCACCCACTATTCATTACTTTGTATCATCAACCAAATTCTATTCTTTCATAGCCTTTTGTGTATGTTCTTACATAGCCTTTTGTGTATGTTCTTACAAAACTAGGAATGCCAACATTCCAAATACAAGATCTTGAAAGATAGGAAGGAATGGGAGTCAAGTGTCTCTTGAGTTCCTTTGGTAAGTTTTTCTTGCTTTATTTTATGTTTATCATTCTTGAGGAGGTTCTCTATTGATGTTGGTAATAATTTTTCTTTTGTTGGCCTTAGTGTGCCCACAAATAGATTGTCCAATTTCCACCATCTTCAAATAGATGTTTGGATTTTGAACTTAATAATGATAGCTCTGAAATAACATATAGAAGAGATAAGAAGAAATAAACTTTCAATAGGCATGGAAGAAATTTGAAGTCTAGCAAGGTATATCAATGTGTCAAAATTATTTACTTTACTAGCCTCTTCTTAAGGTATATCAATGTGTCTTCTTATAGGTGGTGAAAATGATAAGCAATTGTGAAGTCCAGCAAGGTATATCAATATGTGAAATGTATCAAGTGTATGTTCACAATAGTCTTCACAGGTCTTTATGACATTAAAAACCATCAAGCATACTCTAACTAAGGTGAAAAAGTGAAGTGTTCCAACCTTTTCCCACAAATTGATGCTCTTAGCCCCTCAAATAAGTGGTTCCATGGCCTTTTCTAGCACTATGCAATTTATAGATTAATTGGAAGAGAATAATTCTCACAACACATGGGGTGACCCCACAATAGTGGGTTACACTTTAGACATGCTGATTTTTGCTGAAATAATAGATTTTTAGTAAAATATGATTATTTAAGCCTTGAGAGGTTCCACTAGAAGGAATTAATTACAAATGGTTAGCTCAAAGCCTCTTAGATAAAAAAAACATTGATATAACATCTATACTTCTCATTCATACCTACAATGGAGTCTCCTTCGCGCCTATTAAAATGCTGACAAAAAATCACTTCGACTTTATCTTTTGGCAGATCAAATGAGTCCATTTGAAAAACTTATCTATGTAGTAAGGTACTACTGAGAAAACTATTTCCAATGATTATAATGTTAATATATATTAATTTTATTACGACTTTGTATTTTTAGTTTTAGTAAACATAGATATTTTACCGTATGTCTACCTCTATGTTTGACACTTATGGAAAAATAGTAAATGAGAGAAAAAAATTCTAAAAAATATCTATGCCCTAGGTATTGAAGTTCTCTTTCTATCCAAAAGAATAAAAATGAAATTGGACAAATACACAACAAGTTATAAGCTATGTAGTCAAGGTATGTCAAAATTACGGTTTAGTCAACTTCAATTGTTAATAAAATATGAAATAATCATGATAATTTCATCAAACCAATTGCATGCCCTCCATATGGACATTAAAAAACTAAATTTGAAAGAATCACATTGATATCTATTTTAGAAAAAATGTTATGCTCTATGAAAACAATATAACTCTTTGAAAATGACATTTTTAGCAACATACCAGTTTTCATGGGAGAAAGAAAAACCCAATCAAATCAATTCAAAAATAAAAATAAAAAATATATTTAGAATCTAGATAGAAAATCATAAGAGACTCTAATTTACTTCATCTTCTGATTCCAAATAGTTTAACGAGAATATGCATTCGACTCTGAATTTTTTTTTCAAAATGTAGAGTTCAGTGTCCGTTCAGGAAAAAAAGTGTAACCCACTATTGTGGGTTCACCCCATGTCTTTCCATATCACCACATTCAAGCTTGAGTGTCCAAGGGAGAACATATGGTGATTAATCTTGGGGTGATCTGGGTAAATCCACTTGGATCAATCCTTGCACAAAGGAAGTCACATAGCTAGAATGGTTAGCCTCTAGATCCTAAGGTGTTTAGTAAGGGTATTTTTTCATGATTACCCCTTGTATTTCCACAAGCAGAATTGAGGCCTCTATAGCTACAAGAACCAAAAATGTATAGTCTTGTAATAAATATTGAGACCTCTAAACCCTATACAAGTTTGATGTACTCCCCTTGTAGTCTTGTAAACAAGATTGAGACCATGAAGGCCCTACAAGTTCCTAGACAAGCGTAGTCTCTCTTAGCAAGATTGAGGCAACTAGGCCCTACACATGAAGAAGCATTGGAAGTCAAAAATTTCCAAGTCTTCCCTCTCTTTAGATTGAAGGAAGATTTTGATTATAGTGTGTCTTTCCCAAAAGATTTCTCTCTTGACAAGCCCTCTAAAAATAAATGCAAGAAAGTAAAATGGATAGCTAATTAGAGGTAAAGATTGTTTATTTTCCATAAGATAAATAGCATACTCTCCTACTCCATAGTTTCTCCCAACAAAATAAAACACATGTTAATTCACCCAAGATTCATTTTACAAGTAACCAATCAATTAGGTCAAGATTTTTTATTCATCCTCTGGGAGACGAAGAGCATACTCTCCTACTACTCAACTAATTGCAAGAAAAGAAACCTCCTAATTAAGCTAGATTCCTTGAAAACTAAACTTATTGAAACACAATGTTGATTTTTATCTCCAAGGAAAACTAAAACACAAATAGCTTTAGTAGTCTACAAATAAGTTTTGACAAATGTCCTACATCCACAAATAATTAGTAGTCATGAAATATGAAAGTGTTGATATCTTTGACAAGCAATTTCTCTATCAAATACATTGAAAAAACCTCTTAGAACCTGCAAAATAGAATGTCAAGGAAAAGACAAAGCCAAATCAAGCATCAAAATCCAATAAATCTGAGATCTAGGACCCTAAAACTAATGATTATTTCTGATACAATTAAGCATATAATAATTCTTGAGATACAGACGTGTACGAGCATTCACACAATGTAGTATCCCTGTATAGATTTCCAATACAAGAATTCTCATAGAGTAGTATGAGTATTCTCATAGTATAGTATGAGTGAACTCCTAGAATAGTATGAGTATTCTCACAAGTCATGGTATGAGTACTGTCACAATTTCAAAGAAAAGCCAAAAAAATTGCAAGTAAAGGGATAATTTTTGGATTCTTTCCCCATGGTGGGTGCCAAAGATGTGTGGCCAAATATTGGTACTCAAATTGGAGATTTATGCTGGAAAGATGTGTGGCCAATAAAGTTTACACATAAATTTTCTTAAGTGGAAAATGAGATGTGTGGCCAAATATGCTACCACATAAGTAATTTTGACACATTGATATACCTCGCTAGACTTCACATTTTCTAGTAAGTTGTCCTTCTTTATTTATGGTTATCATTCTTGAGGAAGCTCTCTATTGATGATGTTGGTAACCCTTTTTCTTTTGTTGGGCTTAGTGGATCCACAAATAGATTGTCCAATTTCCACCATCTTCAAATAGATCTTTGGATTTTGAACTTAATAATGAAAGCTCTGAAAGAACATATTGAAGAGATAAGAAGAAATAAATTTTCAATAGGCAGAGAAGAAAATTCCTTTAGAGTTAGAATGGGTATAATTGGAAAGAATGGGAATAAAGCTTCAACAATATTATAGCCAAGAATGCACCAATTTATTCTTTGATAATGGTGAGGATATTATTCAATTAAAGTTGTAATTATGATTAGATCCATAAAATCTCTACCAGATTACTATTAAGTTATGGCATATTATAAAATCCACAAACCATGTTTCATTTACACAATGAGTATAATGAATTGTCACGGTTTAACAATGTTAGTGTTCTTTGTAAAAACCACCAAGATCTAAAAGATTAAATTAAAGAAAATAATAAAATGAGCCCAAGCTCGACATGCATTAGGATAAAAAATATGTGTAGATATAGATGTGAGTGATTGGATCAAATTAGAAGTTGAATCAAACACTCAATGAGTGGTGGTGAGTTTCCTCCCACTAAGCTAGGATGACACCCCCCTCTTAAGTATAACTTAGGAAGATAAGAAAATAAATGTGTCCTGACTACTAGCCTGGTGAGGTACCCATGTACAATGAAATCTCTCATGAAAGGAGAAATGTAGGAAACCCAGTGGGAAAAAACTATCCTCCAATAAAGAGATAAGATGAGAATAAGCTTATAAGTTCCCCTAAAGGATGATGATGTTATTGATGTAGACTGCATACCAATAAGAGCATGTGGTCGTTCCTAACAAACTACTTGAATATGACTGTCATCTATTGAATCATCCAAATTATTATGACTAGAATATGGATTTAAAGAGTCCACATCAAGTTGAGAGCCTATATGGTATGTAGCACTAGAATCTATAATCGGTTGAGAAAAAAAGACTATGCCTTTTAATTTATCTTTGTCATTGGTAGTTTTCTTATTTGAAGAAGATGCTTTGATAGAATTAGGTACCTCAATATTTTTTTTTTGAGTAGAAAAGTGAGGTGTTCAATTTTCTTTTTCATGCATTGATGTTCTTCATAACCAATTTTGTTACAAAAGGAACATTTAATTCTCTTAGTAGTTTATTTTCTTTTTTGAGATGAGTTATCCTTTTTGAAGTTATCAATTTTGTCTACTTTCTTCCCTTTTGTGCTATTTTTTTTTTTTTTCTCTCCTTTAGCATTTTGATGTTTTTTATTGTCTATAATTAGAGCTTGTGCTATAGTAGATTTCAAAGTACCTATTTAAATTAGTTTGTCTTGTCCCTCTGTAAGATCAACAATAAAGGTATCAAGTGATGGCATAGATCATGAGGTACCAAGGGCTCTTTTAGTATAATAGAAGGTACCTACAACATTTGATTCAAACATAGAAAGCCAAATGTTTGGTCATGCTTGTTGAAAAAAATTTCTTTGTGCTTAGCTGCATTAGTTTTTCTTTTCTTTTCCCATTGTTACCCTATATACGGATTTTGTCTTTAGTAGAAGAATTACTTTCTACTTCCAATCATAATAATTGAAATGTGTTAGAGGTTATATAGGCACATTAAGATCCATGCTACAATCTTAGATTATTGCTTGTAAACTACAAAAATGAAGAGAAATTTGTGAGGAAGTGTGAAAAATAGAAAATACACAACACTTTCTTGATTATTCTTACCCCCATATTTTGACACTTTATATAATGAGTTTTTTACATCCAAACCACCCCCCCCCACCAAGAAAAAAACAAAAACAAAAAAAAAACTAAAAAATGACTCTTTATAATGATACTGCATGAATGTGCCCTTTAAATTTGTGACTTAAAAATACGCTTATGAAAAAAACATAACTCAATTTTGAGTTGAGGAGAAAATTTATGAGCAAAAGAATTTATGGCTCCTTACAAAATCTTCCTCCTTCAATAAAAAAAATTTATAGTGAAAAACTTGAACTTCCCCAAAAATAATTTACCAAGTAAAAAAGATGGGCCAAAGTTAAGCCCCATAGAGTTGGAAAGAACTAAAAACTCATATGATGAAGGCCTACAATTCCAAAAAAAAAGGTGCCTCCTCAAACATGACATCACTCTCCCATCGATTTTATTGTCATAAAAAAGTGCCTTTTTGCACATGAATAGTAACATAAAATACTACCTTAACAATGACATTCGTCAACCTTTTGAGCTTTAGAAACATTTTATAAACTTCAATGTGCAGGCTTCTTTTGTAAAACAATGATTGAGTAGAAAAAAAGATGAAAAGAGAAAAAGGTCAGGTTGGGTCCGGACCAAAACATTCCACCATTGATCATTGAATCACACTAAGACACATCCTTGAAAGTGTGTGGGAAAAGAAAGGGGAAGAGGCGTTTTTCTATTTTGTGGATTTTAAGAAGACTTTTGACACTATTCCTAGGGATAAACTATGACACAGAATGGAAGAATTCAAAGTCCTAGATGAGTATAGGGATGTTGTTTATAAATTCTACAAATGCGTTCAAGCAAAAATTAGAAGTAAAGAGGGCATGTTTGAATGTTTTGGGAATGACGTTTGGGTCAAAAAGTGGTGCCCTTTGTCACCTACTCTCTTTGGCCTATACATCAATAAATTGGAACAGTGGTTAAACAAAGCCAATGGGAGAGGTGTGCAATTGTCATGTTATGTGATAAAATTACTCCTTTATGCTGATGACCTTATACTAATTGCAAAGCGTGTGCAAGATTTGAGAATTTGAAAAATCTTGAATCCTTTTGTTCAGAGGTTGGGATGGAAGTAAATATTTCTAAAACTAAAGTCATGATCTTCTCTTTGAAAAAGAAAAATCAACAACACACTTTCATATTCAAGGGCAACCTGTTAGCAATGGTGGAAGAGTACAAATATCTCAAAATTGACTTCCATTATTAACTATGTTTGGAGGCATGTAGGTCACAATTGATTCAGGGGGGATGGAAGGCCTCTTACCTTCTTCAAAATAGATGCAAGAAAGCAGATGGGACTAGAAAACTAGGAAGACCCTCTTTGGCCTTTTAGTGGTTCCAGTTATTATTTATGGATGCGAGGTGTGGGGGAGCAGCGTATCAAATAAAAAATGGAGACAAATAGAAAGAATCCAAAAATATCTCATTAATACTAACCCCAAGGTCAAGGCAATGATTCCTTACTAGATCCTTTTGGTGGAGGCAGGTATGTTCCCAATCAAGGCCTCAACAATTATTTGATTGTTAGGTTATCTAAAAAAAGTGGGAAGTATGGACAAGCATCGATGGGCTGAATTGGTGATTGAAGAGGAGTTAGCACGTAGGAAAATCAAGTGGAAGAAACAAAACAACTAATGGTTGAATAAATGGAACATTACCCTCCAGGAGTGTCCAAACACCAATCTGGAAATAAAGAAATGAGTGTTAGAAAAATTCAGAACTACCATGTGGACGAATTTGATAGGAAGAAAAAAGGCCTACTATGTTAAGGAATTTAGTCACACATGGGATCATGCTGAGAAGGGTCCACAATTAAAGGAAAGGCCAAGATTCTAATTGCTTAGTTAAGTACTAGCTCCCACTATTTACAATGTGAAATTGGTAGATGGATGGTCCCTAAAGAGAGGTGGGAAGAGAGAATTTGTGCTTTCTGTAGCAAGGGAGTGGTGGAAACAGAATGACATTCTATTAAGGAATGTGGGGCTTATGAGGATATTCATAGTGAATACAGGGACTGCCTATAGGTGAGGAGCATGAAGGAAATTTTCAAAGAGGGAAGATTACACAAGTCAACAAGCTTCCTAATCCAGATCCACAAAAAAAGGAACAACTTGGTGAAATCACAAAAGGATACCTAACTTGCTCTTTGGTCCCTTAGACTGCTAGTCTAGTGGACATCATTGAAAATATTTCATTTCATTTCATTTCCTATATCAAACCCCAAAGAGGTAGCGTCTTGGACGACCGTTGTTGCATGGCCACCTATTAGCGCATGGGTCGATGACACTCGATGTAAAACCACACACAAGTCTAGGAGAGTCATGGATTGAGAATATTTGTTGTCAAACTACGATGAGGCAAGGCGTGTAGGGGTTGACTGGTAAGGTTGATGAACGACTAATTAGGCTTAATAATTCTTAAGTGCAAATAAATTAAATATATACATTAATATTCTTAATTTATCATTTGCATAAGAGAATCTTATTTATTGTGCATACTTGTGTAATTTTTAAAGTTATCATTGATATATGTAATTACTACTAGTTGCATATTTGAGAAAAAAACGTATAATTAGTTGCATATTTTAAAATCATTTTAATTATTTAACAATAAAAGTATAAAACATTTTCATTATTAATACTTACCATAACTACCCACTCCCTCAAAATATACAAAATCTATGGGCTATTTATTTACTCTTTATTATCATGTAATTATTTTTAGATATTTATTGATTATTATATTTATTATGATACTAAAAAACTACCTCTTACAAATTTGGGTGTACCTAGCCAAGAAGGGACATCATATGCCTAATTCGAGTTTAATAGTATAGACATTTTTTAAAAAAATCTTCTATTTTATTAAATAATTTTTTCTTATTTTTTTATTTTTTTAAATTTTTTTGGTCGGGATTTATATTAATATATTTAATATTTAATCAACACTATACATAATCTACCCACTATTTGTTGTATGCCCAGAAAGGCTCTAACTTTATTTTGAATCTTTGTATAATTGAATTTTATTTGTTAATCTCTAAAAAATAATGCATTTAGTATACATTTATTTACTCTATATTATCATGTAATTATTTTTATATATTTATTGGTTATTATATTTATTATGATACTAAAAAATACCTCTTACAAATTTGGGTGTACCTAGCAAAGAAGGGACTTCATATGCCTCATTCGGGTTTAATAGTATAGACATCTAAAAATATAGTCATGAAATAAATTTTTTATTTTATTTTATTAAATGAATATTTCTATCTATCGGATTGCTTTACTAGCCTCTTCTAAATTATTTAAATAAATATTTCTATTTATTTATATAATTGGTTAGTTTTGTATTATGTAATTAAATAAATTCGCATTTATTTAAATATCTATTTATCATCTCCTTTTACTCCTATAAAATAAATAAATGGCACTAGTCTCTTCATTTGACTTTTTCACCATCATATGTCTAGTTATTATGGAAATTAATATCTTCTCTTAATGCCTCTTAATCTCAACGCTAATTTCGTAATGCCTCTTAGTCTCATTTATTCACAATATTCTTTACCTTCTTCTCATTATCTTACATATTATCCCCACCGACTCTCTAATCCTAGCCACTCAGCTAGCACCTCTTAATCCTAATCCTCGATTTAAATGAGACTTCTATAAAACAAGACTTCTCCTCTCATTTGAAACCCTACCAGATCTTGCTAACTAATGCTTTTGTGAACTTGAGCTTTTGCTAACTAAGACTTCTCCTCTTACATACTTTGTGATTTTTGAGGCCCATAGCTTTCATCATTATCCTATCACCATTATGCCACTATCATTTGCCTTCATACACCCATTATTCATCACTTTGCATCAATCATTCAATTTCCATTCTTCCGTAGTCTTTTGTGCATGTTTTTACAAAACTAAGATTGCCTGCATTCCAAACACAAGATCTTGAAAGATAGAAGACAATAGAATCAAGCGTCTCTTGAATACATTTGATAAGTTATTTTACTTTATTTTATGTTTTTCATCCTTGAAGAAGTGTTTTATGGATAATGTTGATAACTTGTTCTGTTCTGTTTTTCTTTATTTTATATTTTTCATCCTTGAATAAGCATTCTATTGATGATGTTGATAACTTGTTCTATTTTATTGGGTTGGACTCGGTCAGTGGCTCCAATTTCCACCATCTTTCAAATAGATCTTTGAATTCTGCACTTAACAATGGCGACCCCGACTCCGAGAGAGCATATTGAAGAGATAAGATGAAGTAAATTTTCGATAGGTGGGGAAGAAAAGCCCCTTACAGAAGATCTTCATCATGCCGTTAAACATCTCTCTGCCGAACTCTACACCAACGGTGTCCATTTTCTCATGGAGCTCATACAGGTAGCTTTCTCGCTGATATAACACAAATTGTTTCTGTTATAATTGGCATTGGCATTGTTTTGTGTGTAAAATTATGGTTCGGACGGTCCACCAAAAAGGGTAAGAGACGGGGAGGTTACATTGGAGAGAAGAGTACACTGTCCCTGTTTCATTGCTAATCGTGAACCTTCTGTTATGAATTTTGATACACTATTGATGTTTCAATCATTTGTTTCATTGATGTTTCATTTCTAATCGTGAACCTTCTGTTATGAATTCTGAACCACAATACATTTGCTTCAATCACCTGGATGTTTTCTAAAATAACCATTCATACAAGAATGTAATTTGAATTCTAACTTAACATTTTTTGTTTTAAATCTAGAACTATAATTTTAAGAACAGAATTGGACTTCTGCTAAAGATGGCGTCTCAGAGTAGAAACGTTTCTCACTCCCACGTTCTTCTTATTTTCTGATAAACTGTGTATTCATTGGTAGTAGTGGTTGCAGCTTGGTATGTTTAGGATTCCTTTTCTTACTGTTTCTTTTTCCTTCAGTCAATAGCATATGAAGTCACTTCCAAGGATAATAGCCTTTGTATGTGACATTGTATACTTGCATTTTCATGAATTATCTTGAAAAACTTTGGAAAAACTAATAAAAGGCCGCATTTCATTATTTGTATAGCAGTTATATTATTATCTAGATCTATTTTTCTTTATGTTTAATGGTTCTGTAATCTTAGTTGTTTTTTAGGATAGCGTATACCTTTGTTTTCTGGTATTTTTCTTTCACATTTATGATTTGCTTCACAAGCCCTTGGGGAAAAGAAATGATTGTATTTCATTGTATGTAAAGTAGTTGAAAGATTGTTATAATTCTGAATTTCTTTATGTAAATGATTATATGTTATTATTAATTCTTTTTAACTGTATGATAAGTTTAAAATTGGGTTGTATTTATTTGTTCTATTTGATATCTTTTATTCTTATGTGATGTTAGTTTGGGCTGAGGTTCGGTGTTTGATTGAAATATTTCCTAGTGTCTGGTACATATTCTTAGTTCAACAATGTAACTTTGCCTTTGTTGGCTTTTAAACTTGTTCCCACATGGTGCCAGATTTACACTATGATTGACAAACTGGTTAGTCTTCACTCCAAAGTCTGACAAGGGAAAAAGGGCCAATTGATGAGGATAAAGAACATCCTCCTTCTGCTTCGAGCTCCACATCACTCAGGTGGGTATTGCCTCATCTGCACACTCATGACTCTTCTTGAGTTGATGAACAAAAATCCTGCAGATGTATTATTGTGGAATAGTTTTCAGACCCCTGTAGGTATCATGTACCCCAATGAAACCAAATCTTATGCAACAACCTGCGCTGCATGCAATGAGTCTGAAAACTAGATGGGACCTCCTACTACTACTACCAACATGAAGGGAAAGGATATCATTTCAATGTTTGATGTTGGGTTGAATGGACCCCTGAAGTATCCTAAGTCTCTCATAGACCAGTGCCTTATCCAATGGGTAGCAGAGTCAAATACTTCACTGCAATAGAACTATGAAACAAAAAGACAACACACTCACCCTGACCAGATCATACATTACCAAACCACCTGTGCATCCAAATATGTTATCACTTATCCAAAGGAAGACCTAGGAACAACTAATACATTAACCAGCATCCACTGGAAGACAAGCATGATGCATCTTTGATACCCCAGCCCATACATATCTGAACACCAGTCCTAGACTCAGTTGCTTTTGCAAAAACAACTCTATTGCAGACACTCACTGGAAATGCAAATAAAAAGAGTACACACCCTTGATGCTGTAATCTATAAGTCTAAAACCCAGATGGAGACAATTTGATACAAGAACAAATATGCTACAATCTCACACATAAGACATCTGTTACAATTTCATTATATTCCCATAGTCAGAAAGGACAGAGGGAACACCCTATATGCAGAGAAGAAGGAAAATACATTGCAGGAAGAATATTCACGAAACCAGTCCCCACAACTGTGGAAGAAAGGAACCCAGACAAAGTAAAAAATTCAACCCTTTATACCATTAGCTGCCATGGGAACCCGAATGGGTTGCAACAAGCTACAGACAGCTAGGGCATAGCCTTCACCAACCAAGTCAAGAAACGTCCAGAAAACCAATCATTTCTCACCGAACAGGGTCACTTCTCTAATAAATTCCATAAATTTGGTACTCTCTGGTCATTGGAAACTCTCAGAAATTCAAATTTGAAATGCAACGATCATCATGCAATTCGCGGGCATCATAATCCTTAACCGTTCACCTCCAGTTGCGCAATCGTGCTGTCACAACCTCACCACCACAGGAAACGAGCAACAATTTATGCTTGCTCGCATGATCGCATAACCCGAAAATGGGTTATGCGGACATGCGACAACCCATGAACACTATGCCTCGGCCCCACAAACAATCTTCCAAGCCTTAGACCTGGGCCCACCTGGCACGTGTCACACCACCATTCACCTGGTCACCGCAAACACGGACCCCTCATATCTAGCGAACTGGCAACCAAAGAACTTCTGCCAGTTCATGAAATGCTTTGCACCTTTCACTAAAAATCTAGCAACTCCACGACCGTTGTTTGCCAAGTCGCTAGACAAACTAGAGAACTGCCAAATCTTCTTGCGAATGCACGACAAGACCACATTTTATCAGCACCGCCACCTTTTTATCCGGATTGCCAAACACTAGACTCCAACCGGGCTCGCCCCAAGCCACATGTCACCTCATCATTCACTGATCCACGCCTAGTCATATTGACATGGGATCCACTTTCCTTAGGCGTTAAGATGAATGGCTGACATAAGATTGCATGGCTCTAACAAATCCCATGTGAACTTACGACGGTCGTAGGATCCATCCTTGTCACAGACCCCTCTAACAATGGCCCCACCTCTGAGCACATCCACGTCAACCAATAGGAACACAACAACTAAGCACCACATGGCAGACGGTCCCACTTGCATCGCATAGAGAAGATGCTAGATCAACGGATCTTGCATGATCGGAAGGGGTGGGAATATTCCTTAAGATCATGTACCGATTGTTGGATTAAAAGCTTTCAACGTGGGCCCACCTGACAACAAATCCACCTCATCACCATGCGGACAAATGAAAACCTGCCAACTCAGAATAGCGTAACCACCACCACAACCACCATATCACCCACTTCTTTGCATCTCCCAGGCCCACCAAAAAAATGCTACCACACTACCATGTGTCAACCGGTCGCATGATCACATAGCCAAAAACTAGGCTATGCGATCATGTGATAGCCAACCCAAAGCTGCCACATCACTGCAAGGAACACAACCCTTTCGCTAATCGGCCACGAGGACACATGGCAAGCGGTCGCATGATCGCATAGCCAAAAATTGGGCTATGTGATCATGTGACAGCCAATCACATGTTGCCATATGACTGCCTCCGGGACACCAAACAACAACCACCATCGGGCCCCACGCAGACAGATGGCAAGCAGTCGCATGATCGCATGTCAGAAAAGTTTGACATGCGGCCATGCGACAGCCAATAAGAAGATGCCATCTATCCCCCCATCGACACCTTGAAGGAACTGGCCCCACATCATCGCACTTGCGTAGTTGAAAGAATGCTAGCAAATAGGGAACTAGTGCGAGGTCGAAAACACACAATGTTTTCGATGAAAGAGGATCGAAAACACACAAAGTTTCTGACATGTCAACAAATAAGTGCATAAAGCTGGAAGACAAAGGGTTGAAAAAAACTTAGGTTATCAGTCAAAGATTGAAAACATCATGGATTTTTGAAAACACCGTTGGTTTTCGACACTATGGCAGATTTTGACAATATTTCCAGCAGACCCTAAACTTTGAATAACTTCCTGGATTCGGTGATTCAGCACATGCAAATTGGACCAGAGTAAGGTGACACAGTAAAGAGCACGAGGCAGGATACTTGAAAAACACATTGCATGGAACAGGCCAATTTCACAAGATTTTTTCTATGACAGAAAATTGGCCTAACAGCCTCTAAGTAAAACTTCTGTATTGAAGTTTTCTGAAAAGAGGATCTATATAGTTTTGAGTTCTTCAAAACTTAAAATCTAGAATTGGGTCTATGTCTTTGTGGGGAAGTGATAGGTCAGTTTTTGAAATGATGCTATATACAGTTTTGAGTTCTTAAAAACTTAAAACTAAAATGGGACCTATTTCTTTGCCTAGAAATGATGGGTCAGGGTAAAATAGCATATCTCTTATCTAACTTTTTCAAATAGCTTTTTCCAATGGTAATGTTTATACCTACAGTTCAATTTATAACTTAAAATCTATTTGTCTGTTGTGTAAGCTATTATTGTAAAGTAGATATTTTTTTCATTATTGGTGGTTGTGATTATAAGGCTGCATTTTTAAAGTTGTGAATTAACAATAGAGATTTTTAAAAATTAAATATTGAGGAATTTTAATTTTTGAATAATTTTATTTATTTGAAAACTATTTTCTTTATAAAGTGAGAAAGATATAATGATGAAGATGAGGAAAAACACATACAATCAATGGAGGTGCTGAAAGTAGCAGACCTCAAGTACAGAACTGAAGGTCTGGAAGAGGCCGATTCAATAAAGGTGGTTTGAAACTGAAATACTCTAAAAAGTATTAAATCTAATTAATCCATGGAACTTTCTTCTAAGTTGTTCTCCATTATTCTGAGTTGTTCTCCATTATTTTTATGTGTTTCTCTTAATTTTGAAGAATATTGCCCTTTTCTTAAAAATATTGGACAACCATCTGTTAATATTTCTTTTTGGTAAACTCTTTCACCCAAACACTACTCTAGAATTCTCTTTTAATTTTTCTTTGAAATGGCTTTGAAAGAATCATTAGATATTTTTCAACATTATGGTTCTCCACAAGTCTCAAGAGAAATTGAGAAGGTAGAGCCTGTTTCTTTTTTATTTTTCTTTTACTTTTATCACTATGTTAGAAATGTCACCATTGTGAGCATTCTTTTAAACAAAAATGGCATATTAAAAAAACCACCATTCATTATATATTCTATTAATTAATTTTTTTATATTATCTTATGTAATTCAGATACTAGATGTTATGTAATTTGAAACTGAGGTTCCATCTTGGTTTGTTTGAACTTTGAATGATGGGTGAAGTTTTATATTTTTGTTTTTGCAATCTATCTCAAGGATAGGGATATACTTATTTTCTTTGAAATTTCAGGAATTGGATTAATGAGCATTTTCCTGGTCATAAACCAGCCTTATATTTTCAGCAATGGATACCCAATTCTATTCAATGAAATCCTTCTAGCTAGGCTCAAAATTGGGTATATAGTTCCAAAGTGGATTGAGAAGCCAAATATTGAAGATCTCAGAAGAATATATAGCAGTTAATGCAAAGGAGATCTTCGCAATACCGTTATAGTTCTCCCTCTACGTCTGACAAGGTGGAAGGTGTGAAGGAACAACTTGTGAATATCCATCTAGAGGTCATTTTGTTTATGTCCAAAATTAGAAGACTCTCAAGCTTCTCATTGAGGTCATCATTCACATGCTGCTCATCTGTCAGAGTCATGCAGGCACTGGAATATCAACATCCCAATTCCCACACATAGGATAATCAACATTTGAATTGCAGTATGAAGAATAATCTTAATATGATTTATAATCCATCAGAATCTTTTCAGACATTGGGTGCTTCTCATTGAACTCATCAGTCATTTGGTGCTTCTCATTAGATTCTCTCAGAGTCATGTCAGGCATTGGATGCATGGTTTCATTAGAAAGATCATAATCCTACACCTTTAATAGCTAATAAACAAATTCATTGAGTTCATTAGTCACCTCCTTGTCCAGGTTTGACAGTGAAGAAAAAAATTCATCAGCTTCCTGCTCATTGATCTCAGCACTCATAATTTTCAGGTTTACAATTTTGAGAGTGATGGGAAGGATTATTAAGGAATGCAGAAGACCCGTACATTTGATGGAGGCAGAGGAACAATAAAAATCACACACAACTGCAAATATAAAATTCAATAGAGATCCTTTCTCACATTAAAATAAAACTTTATATTAATGCCCATATTTTTGATTTACAGAGGCAGCAAAAAAGCTCACACTATCATCTATTTTTTTACAAAGACTGAGAATATTTTCTACATTCACTACTGAGAAAAACATTCTCGCTAATATCCACAAACCTCTAGAAGATGCCTAAATTAAATCCGAACCAAAAGAAACCTCAAAGAAAAATTATTTAAATAAAACTATATTTAATGCGATGCGGCTGAAAAAGGTACTGGTCGCATGATCTCATGAATGAGAAAGGAGCCTTGAGATCATGCGAGAAAGGGAAAAGAAGGGAAAAATATAAATGCTCCTGTTTGGTAGTTGAGTGGACATAGCAGAAGGAGAGAGGTTGCATGATCGCAAGAGAGGAAAGAAAGCCTTGAGATCATGCGACAAAGCATAAAGAGAGTGTAGTCAAAAATAATTTAATGCTGATTTAACAGCCTACAGAAGTAAGGAACTTTTGAAAATATTTTAACTTAAAATATTAAAAGTTGTTCTGCTGTGTGAGGGAATAATACAGAAGTATTAATTGAGGCAGTTGGGATTAATTTCTAACACTCCCCCTTAATCACAACTGCTACTGTCTTTGATGCCCAATTGATCTCTTTGATAAACAAAACTCTCTTTTCCCAGTGCCTTGTTGAAGATATCCGCTAATTGATCTTCAGACCTGCAATGTTCCAAGTAGATTTCTCCATTGTTGATCAGCTCTCTAAAGAAATGATACCTCATGTCTATATGTTTACTTCTTTTGTGAAAAAATGGATTTTTTGATAATGCTATCGTTGAATTATTGTCACAATAAGTCTTTGTTGGTTCTTCTTGTTCTTGTTTGAGATCTTTCAAAATTATTCTCATCCAAACTACTTGACATGATGCACTTGTGGCTGCTACATACTCTGCTTCAGCAGACGAAAGAGTAACAATCGGTTGTTTCTTTGATGCCCATGATACTACTCCTGATCCAAAATGAAAAACATAACATGAAGTGCTTTTTCTATCATCAATACTTCCAGCACAGTCACTGTCTATATATCCTATGAGTTTGAATTCATTTGAGCTTGAGTATTGAATCCCATAGTTCTTTGTTCCACTCACATATCTTAAAATTCTTTTTCCAGCATTCCAATGTGTAACTTTTGGAGTCTCCATGAACCTTGAAATCAAATTTACACAAAACATTATATCTGGCCTTGTGGCTGTTATATACATAAGGCTGCCAACAAGTCTTTTATACAATGTTGGATTTATGTCATCTCCTTTGTCATCTTTACTCAATTTCAAACTTGTGACCATAGGTGTTGGAGCTGATTTACAATTCATCATATTAAACCTTTTCAAGATGTCATTTGCATACTTAGATTGAGAAATAAAAATACCTTTATCATTTTGATTCACTTCAATGCCAAGAAAATACTTCATTAATCCTAAATCAGTCATCTCTAATTTTTTCTTCATTGTTGATTTGAACATATCAATTGATAAATCACCGGTGAAGATCAAGTCATCAACATATAAGCAAACAATTAAGATTTCACCATTTTCATTCATCTTGGTATACAATGTGGGCTCACTATTGCACCTATTGAAACCAGTTTTCAAAAGATAAGAATCAATTCTACTATACCACACTCTTGGGGCTTGTTTGAGTCCATAAAGAGCCTTCTTGAGCTTGTAAACTTTGTTTTGATGACCCAAAATCTCATACCCAGGTGGCTGCTCCACATAGACTTCTTCTAAAATGTCATTGAGAAAAGCTGATTTCACATCCATTTGATATACTGCCCACTTGTTTTGAGCTGCTATGGCTAATATTGTTCTCATGGTGTCCAAACAAGCTACTGGTGCAAATGTCTCATTGTAATCAACCCCAGGCTATTTTGAGTAACCTTTTGCTATGAGTCTTGCCTTGTGTCTTTGCACATCACCATTTGCATTTAATTTAGTTTTGTAAACCCACTTTACTCCTATGACTTATTTTCCTTTTGGAAGACTAACCAACTCCCATGTTTCATTCTTTTCAATTGCATCAATTTCTTCATCCATTGCATTTATCCATTTTTCTTCTTTAACTGCTTCTTCAAAATGAATTGGATCATCAACATGTGAATACAATGCAAAAAGAGAATTCTGATCTATGTTATCCTCATCATCATTTTGCTGATAAATCTCTCTTAAATTTCTAATTTTATGTCTTCTCATGCTTGCCAATGTGGGATTGGACATGTCACTTGAATTTGTTGAATGTGGACTTGATGGACCTGTACTATGTGTTCCTCGTGATATTGGTGTTTGTTGTGCACTTGAAGGTGTGATTGCTTGAATATGTGAGGTTGTTCTCATACTTGGTGATGGTGTCATTTGAGTACTTTGTTGTCCTTGTATAGGAGTGGGAGGAGTCACATTTTGAGGGATATTTGCTGGTATAATTTCTTCATTTTCTTCTTGTGGTAAATTGGTTACAATATTGACTGTTTTATCCAAAGTTCCATCCCATGCTTCATCTTCTACAAATTGCACATCTCTGCTGATTATAACCTTCTTGCTGATTGGATTGTATAATTTGTATGCTTTTGATTCATCACTGTATCCCACAAATATACATTTTTCTCCTTTTCTATCCAATTTTCTTCTCAACTCATCCAGCACATGTGCATATGCCACACATCCAAATACTCTCATATGAGAAACACTATGTTTTCTTCCACTCCATGCTTCTTCTGGAATCATATTCTTGACACTTTTTGTTGGACATCTATTCATAATATATGCTGCACATGATATGGCTTCAACCCAATACTCTTTTGACAAATGTTTGGCTTTCAACATGCTTCTAGCCATTTCCATTATTGTCCTATTCTTCCGTTCAGCGACACCGTTTTGTTGAGGGGTATATCTTGTGGTAAATTGCTTATGAATTCCATGCTCTTTGCAAAATCTCATGAAGTCATTTGAAATATACTCACCACCTCTATCCGTTCTCAATACTTTGATGTAATAACCACTCTATTTTTCAGCAAGTGCTTTGAATTGACAAAAGTATTCAAACACCTCACTCTTATGCTTTAGAAAATAAACCCACGTTTTCCTTGTATAGTCATCAATGAATGTCAAAAAATAGAATCTTGCACCTATTGAAGGTGTTTGTATTGGCCCACACAAATCTGAATGAATTATCTCCAAAGGTGCCTTATCTCTCATTGACATACCGGCTGGAAATGATTCTCTATGTTGCTTTCCTAAGATGCACCCTTCACATACTCTTTCTGGTTTTTCAATTAGCGGTAATCCCTTCACCATGCTTTTTTTATAAAGTAGATTTAGAGCTGCAAAATTTAAATGTCCAAATCTTAAATGCCAAAGCCAATTTTCATCTTTAATCTCTGCTTGGAAGATCACTTGAGTGACTGCTGCAACTTTTCTTTCATTCATTTGTGAGTTCATTGAGTTGTCTACTTGAGAGAACTCTACATTCAAATCTGGTTTATCCTTAAGGGAAACATCCTATTGTTTGTCATTTGAACCTTGGCTATGAGCTGATTGCTTGGGCATTTGTCTAAAATTGTGCACTCTTTATTTTTGAAAGATACTCTATAACCATTTTGAACAAGCTGCCCAATGCTCATTAGATTATGTTTTAAATCAGGAATAAAATAGACATCAGTCATATGTTTCTTCTCCCCCATTTTGGTTAGAATGTTGATGTTCCCTTTTCCTTTTACTTCTACTTTGTTGTCATTACCCAAAGTTACATTAGATTTTACACTCTCATCCAAACTAGAAAACATTTCTAAATTCCTTGTCATATGATTACTGCAACCTGAATCTAAAAACCATAAATCTTTTTCACTTGCTTGTGCAACTTTGCATGCCAACAACATAGTACCCTATTCTGATTTTTGATTTTGGGTTTCTTTCATGAAATTCACATTTTGTTGTCTAAAATCATATTGTTTTTTTCTACATTCATTCATATAATGCCCAAATTTCTTGCAATAATGACATTGGACTAAGGATTTGTCATACCTTTGGCTTTGAGGCTGATTTTGTGATGAGTATTGACTTGGGTTTTGGCTGTAACCTCTTCCACTTGAGCTTGACGAACTGCTGCCCCTTCCACTTGTGTTTCTTCCACCTCTATAAAAATTTCTTCCTCTACCTCTAAAATTTGTTCTTCCTCTACCTCTACCAGTGTTGATTGAGACTTGTGTCTTGAATGCATGCTCAAAATTTGAAGTTGCTGACCTACTCAATCTATGCTCATGAAAAATGAGTGATGCATGAAGTTCATCAACTGAAAACTGTGAGAGATCTTTTGTCTCTTCTATGGCTACCACAATAGATTCAAACCTTGTAGGCAAACTTCTTAGAATCTTTTCAACAACTCTCCTTTCTTCAAGAATGTCACCATGTGATCTAATTTGATTTACCAAACCAATGATTTGAGTGAAGAATGTGTCTATTGTATCTGATTCTTTCATATACATTGTTTCAAAATCTCTTCTTAACATTTGCAGCTTAGCTATTTTTACCTTTTCCATTCCTTGATAAGCTGTTTGAAGAATGTCCCATGCTTGCTTGGACTTTGTTGCTGCTTGAATTCTTGGGAAAATACTTTCATTCACTCCTTGAAAGATGAAGAAGAGGGCTTTTGAATCTTTCTTCTTATTTTCCTTTAACACATCTTTCTCTGCCTAAGTCAAAGCATTATATGCTGTTGCATCTGCTGGTTCTAGGTAACCATTTTCAACAAGCTCCCATAAATCTTGAGCACAAAATAATGTCGTAATTGTGATTGCCCAATAATCATAATTTTTCCCATTAAACTATGAGATCTGTGGATTTGTCAAGCTTGTGCTTGCCATTGTTGGCTTTAAATACCTTTGCTCTTTGATTCACCTTCAGCTTTCATAAACAACCTTCAGCTCTGATACCAATTTGATGGACGCAGAGGAACAGTAAAAATCACACATAGCAGCAAATATAAAATTCAATAGAGATCCTTTCTCACATTAAAATAAAATTTTATATTAATGCCCAGTTTTTTGATTTATAGAGGCAACGAAAAAGCTCACACTGTCATCTATTTTTTTACAAAGACTGAGAATATTTTCTACATTCACTACTGAGAAAAACATTCCCGCTAATATCCAGAAACCTCTAGAAGATGCCTGAATTAAATCTGAACCAAAAGAAACCTCAGAGAAAAATTATTTAAATAAAACTATATTTAATGCAATGCGGCTGAAAAAGGTACTGGTCGCATGATCTCATAAATGAGAAAGGAGCCTTGAGATCATGCAACAAAGGCAAAAGAAGGGAAAAAATTAAATGATGTTGTTTGGTAGTTGAGCGGACATAGCGGAAGGAGAGAGGCCGCATGATCGCAAGAGAGGAAAGAAAGCCTTTAGATCATGCGACAAAGCATAAAGAGAGTGCAGTCAAAAATAATTTAATGTTGATTTAACAGCCTGCAGAAGTAAGGAACTTTTGAAAAGATTTTAACTTAAAATATTAAAAGTTGTTCTGCTGCGTGAGGGAATAATATGGAAGTATTAATTGAGGCAGTTGGGATTAATTTCTAACATACATAACACCATAGGCTCTGTTGAAAGTGCCCAACCAGAGGCGCCTTCACCTCCCTTTGTTGGGTTCTCTAATTTCCTCAACCAATTTACGCCACATTTGCTGCCTCACTCCTCTGTAATTGAATTCCGCATTCTGTGGACCTCCCTTTCCTTTCATGCACCCTTTTCTTGACCTGCCTCTTCTTTTCATGCTTTTACAGGGACTCTGAGTACTCCCATTCTTGTAATATCCGTGACATAGCTTTCTCTTTCTTTTTCTTTTTCGCCATTTCATCAAATTGAAATCTCCTATCTGAACAAGGCCGAAATCTATGTCCTTTACTTATACTTTGATTATGGTGGATAAGCTGTAATCTTTTCAGGCATTGGGTGCTTCTCAGAGTCATCCTAGGCATTGGGTGCATGGTTTTGTTAGAAAGCTCATAATCCTCCACCTTTAACGGTTAATCAAAAAATTCATTGAGTTCATCAGTCACCTTCTCATCCAGATTTTGTAGTGAAGTAAAAAATTCACCAGCTTCCTGCTCATTGATCTCATCACTCATCAATGAGCAGGTGAGTGCTAAGATTAGTGAGTAGGAAGCTAATGAATTTTTTGCTTCGCTACCAAACCTGGATGAGAAGGTGATTGATGAGCTCAATGAATTTGTTGATTCACCATTAAACATGGAGGATTATGAACTTTTTAACCAAACCATGCACCCAATGCCTGGCATGACTTGAGAAGCACCCGATGCCTGGAAAGATTAAAGCTTATCTGGCATAATCAAAGTATAAGTAAAGAACACAGATTCTGGCCTCTTTTAGACAGGAGATTTCGGTTTGATGAAATGGTGTAAAAGCAAAAGAAAGAGAAAGCTGTGGAAAAGGGTGCATGAAAGGAAAGGGAGGTCCACATAATGCGGAGTACAATTACACAGGAGTGAGGCAGCAAAAGTGGGGTAAATGGGTTGCAAAAATCAAAGAACCCATCAAAGGAAGGCAAGGCGCCTCTAGTTGGGCACTTTCGACATAGTCTATGAAGCTGCGCTTGAATATGACCGCACTGCTAAACTTCTGCGTTCCTTAATAATCCTTCCCCTCAATCTCAAAATCATAAACCTGAAAATTATGTGAGTGCTGAGATCAATGAGCAGGAAGCTGATGAATGTTTCGCTTCATTACAAAATTTGGACGAGCAATTGACCGATGAACTCAATGAATTTTTTGATTCAGCATTAAAGGTGGACGATTATGATCTTTCTAACGAAATTATGCACCCAATACCTGACATGACTCTGAGAGAATCTAATGAAAAGTAGCAGATGACTCATGAACTCAATGAGAAGCACCCAATGCCTGAAAAGATTTTGATGGATTATAAATCATATTATGATTATTCTTTATACTGTAACTCGAATGTTGATTATCGTTCGTGCTGGAATTGGGGTGTTGATATTCCAGTGCCTGGCATGACTCTGAGAGATGAGAAGCACGTGAATGGTGACCTCAATGAGAAGCTTGGGGAATGCAGTTATTACATGTGGAGACAGATTTCCAGTGAAAATGAACAATCAGGTAGAGGAGAGGAGAGACATTGACAATTGGGTGATAACACTTGCTTTTCCCCGCGAAGATCCAGTTAGCACAGGCAACACGGTAGGTGCTGGTATTTACGCATTTCTTCCCACAGAAATAGTCACTGGGTTCCCCTTCATAATTCAGGCAGATTTTTTGTTGGCATCCGCAAGGGAAAGAATTCTTTGGGATAACACGTGGAATAAAGGAATTCTGGACTGTATTCCGTCAGCATTTTGTGCAGCTTTCCTCTCTCTTTCTGCATTTCTCGTCTATCTATGGTTTTATGGATTCATCAGAGATGCTCACTTTGTACAAGGAATTGCCTTTAGTTACTGAGTTGGGATCCGTCGTAAGTAGTTGCAAAGCCAAACTTGTGCCTTCATCTACGGGCAAGTGGCACAAGCCAATAGGAAACAATCCATGGCTTGCAGAAGGGATTGTTGTCCTGTCACCTGCTTACATGAAAATGAATCTGGTGAAAATGTTATTCCCCTGTGAAGAGCAGCCAGAAATAGAAAGCTGTTCAGATCTCCATCTCTTGAAGGTTACAGGGGATGCCTGCCTCAAAATGCTCACTGTTTCACAAGCTCTGGACTGTCAAATGATGCCATTTAAACTGGAGGGTTTACTTCGTGATGAAGTTATAGAATCGGGGAAATGCTTTGGCGTTCAATGTGATTTTGAGAGGCTCAAGGCCATTACAGAAGCCGCCACCTTGAACTTCTTCACAGACAGAGACTAATATCTCTCCACATAAAAGCCATAGTTTTGCTGTTATTACCCTTCTCTTCAGAGTTTTTTTAAAATTAGTAGTAAGTGATGATTAGATTTTGTTCCACCAGCCACATGACATTGAGCCTCTAAACAATGGAAAGAAACACGTGAAGTTTTTGTCTGAGATATGGTTCATCTGTTGATCTTATCTACTGGGGTTCTCATGTTTTTTTATTCGATGCATCAAACATGCATCAAATTTGTTAGTGAATTTTGCAATCAATATTTCAGGTGTTATGAATTTCTCCACTCGCTGTTGTTAAATTTTGCGAGGAATATTTCAGGTGCTCACAAAAAGTATTGTCAATATATGAATTTCAACAAAACCTCATTGCAATTAAACGTATTGTTTTTATAAGTTCAAGAATATTTCTTTATTACATCGTTCGTCTATTTCAATCGGTATCAGTAATACAGCATTAGCTCAAAAACATTATGAAATCATTTTGGTTTTAGACCTAGAAATCAAGAATGGAGGTTTTCATATTTTGAGGAAAAAATAGGAGTACATTTATTGCTGAATATATCAGGATACCATTGTGTGGTTTGGTGACATATCATCTTTTTATGGAAAAAAAAGCAATAAATTTGACGTTTTCATAATTGATTATAGTTTTGAAACATTTATTTCCTGAATCTGAAATATCAATTATTCATGATGTTTGCATGATTCATTATAGTTTTAAAACATATTTTTTGTGGATCTGAAATATTAATTTTTTAAAATAATTCAATCCAGCGAAAATTGTTTTGGTACTACTTTATATTGTTTCAGAATAGTTGAATTTTCAAAGCAGAAGATTGTTATGAAGAAATGTATCTCTTATCTGCTGTGTAACAAATTGATGAGCTCTAACAGATATCTAATTCACTTGTACAAAGGATGGTATTTATTTTTAATTTTTGATGTTGCTTAATAGAATAAAATTTTATAGCTCTTTTATTGTCATCTGATGTCATTTTGATTTCTATCTACTACAGAAACATCAAATCCTGCAACAACTGTAGTTACTGAGCACTAATTATCATGAAATTTTTTATAATTACCATGGCCGTGTATCCATGGCAAACCTATTCTTTGCAATTTGAGATCATCGTTTCATGTGTTCAACAAGAAGGAGATTTCCAGTCAAAAAGTTAGAATTTCCAATAATTGTCATTTAATGCCAATGCAATGCAATGCAACGTTTCAGCTTGTGTTTCTCACTTGACTCAAGCCTTCTAAATACAACTCTAATGAAAAAACTTAGGCAAGATCAAATGGAGATAGGAAGTTTTATTAAGTTTTATAACCAACATGTGGCAACAGTTGCAATGGGTGAAAAAGCAAAAAATACTTGATAAAGAAATATGAAATCTATGGCTGCCACAACGAGGGGGAAGCCCAGCTAAACAAATCCTCTTATTATCAATGATCTCACACATCAAGCATTGTTTTGGTCTTTGAAGGTCATTAAAAATGATGTGTTGAATTGTTAAATATATCACTTTGTTTTGTGGACTGTACTGTAGATTAACAAATACAATATTTTACATCTAATTCAAAAAAAATTTCACTTCCTCATGAGACCATTACAGGGTGGTATGCTTTACAGGATGTTTAAATTGGAGTTCCATTCATTCAAATTGTATTTCATTATATTATAATTAAAATTTTGTAACATGTTTATTGTTTTAATTGAAGTTAAAATTAGGTTTTGTTAGATTAATATAAACAATTATGTATTTATTTAGTTTATTTATTTTTATAAATAAATTTTATTTTTGATTTAAGAACTATGATTTTTTATATAAAGTATGATTTTATTTTTGGAAAGAATATCATTTAATATTCTCGTGATTGTTCTATTTTATTTTTATTTTGAAAAGTCAAGTATATATTATATTGATATATATTACGTTGTCATTGTGTTGAGGGAAATTCTATAATGCATTAAGAAAAACCATGTGACCTATATTTTTATTTAAATTAAATAGTCTCAAAATAATGTTTCTTACCATTTTTTAAATAATGTGTTTAATTTATGTATATTAGTGATTTTAAAATTTTAAAGCGCATGTTAATGTTATTTTACTTTTTATATACAAAATCACAACAAATATAACTAGTTTTAATAAATAATCAACTATACCTAATATTCTCACCCCTCATTGTAGATCATTTTTTTTGTTTAAAAATTGACCAACCTATTTAAAAGGTCTTAATAACTTACAAGTAAACCATTATTTGTTAAAAATATTTAAGCGTAGAAATTGCATTCCTTTCTTCTTATTTTCACTATCATATTCTTTTAAATTTAAAATAGATTTTACATTTCAATTCTATATTATTTTACATTTATGAATATTTATTTGAAGCTTAAGAATATGAAATGAAAAATTTTATAGTTTAATTGTGGAAGATAATAGTTTCTTTAATCTACAAATGTATTTTTTATTAAATCCAAACAAAATTGATTTCTAAGATGTCCTTAAGTTTGACATAATTTGGACAATAATGGGGACTCAACAACTCAAGTTTGCGCTATTTTGAAAACATGAGTGAATGATGAAGGCATGATTTGATAAATTTGAATTGTTTTACTTGCCATGGATTTTGGAATTACATTGTTAATTATAATGCAAAATTAACAAGTTTGAGCTGATTGGGGAAGATCTAATAATGTATAAATTTGCAATAGATTTGAGTCAGAACTTTTAACTCTTTATGAATCACATGGTATGAAAGTGATGAAGGGTGCTCCCCTTAATACCACAAACACATAACAGAAATAGAGAAACAACAACAATAAAATGCAAGAACAGAAAATTGACTTCTTATTATCTCCACAAATGTGGAATTACAAACTTTCAGAATTACAATATGCAAAGCCACATGGGCATTCCCTTACAATATTCTGTAGGATAAAGCCTCGAACCAATACCCAGATCTACTACCCAGAATTGCCCTAGACAACACTGCGGGCCTTCTTTATATAGGCAATTTCCACCACCCGAGAAGGTTCTAGAAATTTAGCCCTTAGGACCGACCAAACTTAGAATTATTTTATTTTACAATTTATTACATCAAAGTTGGCTCAAAATGAGTTTTGAAACCCAAACATAAATTTTGAAGAAAATTAATTTTTGCCATTTCAGGTGACCCAACTTCCGAAGACCATAAGTCATCGCCCGTTGACTCGATTGGCTATTATAACCCCATTCTGGAAACGCCACGAAGTGCTCTATAGGCTTGACTAGCGCATTGCGCTCATCAGCCAAATTTTCAACCTCATCCGGGGCCTCTAAAGCCTTCAAAACTGAGTTCAAAGTTTCTGTACCATGCTGCGAATACCGAAAATCTTCAATATCTTCAAAACTAGACCTGATCTAGCCATGAAATTTTGCTGGCAGGCCGATACGATTGTAATGAACCTCCACATGTAAAATTAGAACATTCCGAGATCGTAAGACCAACTTAATAAAAATAGCAAGTTTCTATAAATAGCAACTCTGTACAAGATAGCCCTTATTGAATACAAAAACAAAAATATTTTTGGGTGATGCAAGATTTCTCTTACACCCAGGATGCTCCTGCATCAGACACCCGGGGTAATTTGAGAAGTGACCCTGTCATGACTCAAGTGTGCAGAGGAAAACCAAGACGGTTAACCTCCTCCTTTGTTAGCCATGATGAATCTTCAATAGGTCGTCCTTTCCATTTGACCAAATACTCTTCATATGTCCTGTTCCTTGTGCTTCTGCCAACACGACTGTCCAGTATGTCTTCAATCTCCTTGATATCTGAACTGGTTGCTGGAATACTCCACTGTGCTACTGCAACCTCATCTTCAACACCTCCTTCATGATACTCTGTCAAATCTAAAATGTTAAACACTAGTGAAATATTCAGCTCAGTAGGCAATTCTACCTCATATGCATTTTCTGAATCATGCTTCTTTAGTATCTTACATGGCCCAAACTTCTTCATTTTCAACTTGTTATATGTACCAACCAGAAATTGCTCCTTCTGCAAATGAACCATGACTTCATCTCCAACCTGAAATTCCTTATGCCTCATTTTCTCATCTGCCTTAGCCTTATACTGCGCATTCATCTTGGTGATATGCTTCCTCACCTCCTCATGGATGTTCTTCAAATGTTCTGCAAAATTCTCAGCTTCAGCACTACTTATTTCTCCTTTATCTATCTTTCTCAATTCAGATGCATTTCTTGGACTACTTCCATATACAATTTGGAATGGTGATTTACCATTGCTCCTGTTGATAGAATTATTGTATGCAAATTCTGCCTGTGGTAAAATCAAATTCCATCCTATTGGCTTATCTCCAACCAAACATCTCAGCAGATTTCCCAAACTTCTATTCACTACCTCTGTCTGTCCATCAGTCTGTGGATGATGTGATGAACTGAACTTCAAATCTGTCTTCAACTTCTTCCACAATGTACGCTAGAAATATCCAACAAACTTAGTGTCTCTATCTGAAACTATGGTCTTTGGCAAACCATGTAGTCTCACCACTTCTCTGAAAAACAATTCTGCTACATGAACAACATCATTAGTCTTCTTGCAGGGAATGAAATGTGCCATCTTTGAAAATCTGTCAACTACTACAAAAATTGAATCATGTTCCCGCTGTGTCCTCAGTAAACCAAGAACAAAGCCCATACTAATATCCTCCCAAGGCTTCTCTGGTACAGGTAATGGCTGATACAACCCTGTATTTTGCTTCACTCCTTTCACCATCTGACATACTCTGTAACTCTGTACAAACTTCTTCACATCTTGCTACAATTGTGGCCAATAATAATTCTCAACAACCAAAGCAAGGGTTTTATCATGACCAAAATGTCCAACCAATCCTCCACTATGCTTCTCTTTGATGAGATTCTCCCTCATAGAACTTCTTGGAATGCACAACTGACTCCCTCTGAATAGCATATCATCCTGGATGATGAAATCCAACCATTTCATTCTATCTAGAGTAACAGGCTCTTTACAAGCTTTCCAAGCTCCACCAAAATCAAAATCCTCTGGATACAAATTCTTGAGTTCCTTGAACCCAACCACTTCAATCTGCATCTTTGTCAAGAATAGTTTCCTTCTGCTAAGAGCATCCACAACCCTATTAGACTTTCCACTCCTGTGTTTCAAAACAAATGTATAACTCTGCAAAAACTCAACCCATTTCAAATGCCTCTAATTCAACTTTCCTTGACTATTCAAATATTGCAAAGCTTGATGATTAGTATACAAAACAAACTCCTTAGGAAGCAAATAATGTCTCCACTTCTTTAATGCCTGAACTATAGCATAAAATTCTTGATCATAAACAGAATACTTCCTCTTGGCATCATTTAACTTCTCACTGAAATACGCAACAGGTTTATCTTCTTGGCTCATAAAAACTCCTATTGCAGTACCACTAGCATCACAATCTATTTGAAACACCTTATTAAAATCTGAAAGTGCTAAAACAGGTTGTTCTGTAACTTTTTGTTTCAACAATTGAAAAATCTTTTATGCCCCATTAGTCCACTTAAACTCTTTTCTATCCCCTCTCATTGTTTCAGTCAAGGGTCCACAAATACTACTAAAATTTCTGATAAACTTCCTGTAAAAGCTAGCCAAACCATGAAGAGATCTTACCTCAGTAGCACTCCTTGGAGTAGGCCATTCAAGGATAGCCTGTACTTTCTTTGGGTCCATTTTTAGACCTTCTGCTGAAACTACAAATCCCAAATACACTAACTCTTTCTTCACAAAACTGCACTTTTTCAAATTAATCAACAATTTCTCATCTCTCAACTTCTCAAACACCATATGAATATGCATCATATGCTCCTCCAATGTCTTGCTAAAAATCAAAATATCATCTAGGTAAACAATGACAAACTTACCCAGAAATTCTTTCAGAACCTCGTTCATGAGCTGCATGAAAGTGCTCGGTGCATTGGTTAGCCCAAAAGGCATGACTAACCACTCATACAGTCCTTCGTTTGTCTTAAAGGTAGTCTTCCATTCATCTCATTCTCTGATCCGAATCTGGTGATATCCACTCTTCAGATCTATCTTTGAAAAATACACAGCCCCACTCAAACAGTCTATAATATCATCCATTCATGGCAATGGAAACCTATACTTGATTGTGATCTTGTTTATTGCTCTAGAATCTGTACACATCCTCCATTCTCCATTCTTCTTTGGTGCTAATACTGCTGGTACACACATGGACTCAGGCTCTCCCGAATCAATCCCTTCTGTAACAACTCATGTACTTGTCTGTTCAACTCTTCACTTTCTGCTGGTGTCATTCTATGTGCTGCCTTGTTTGGCAAACTGGCTCTTGGAATCAAATCCATTTGATGACTGATCTTCCTTACCGGTGGTAATCCATCAGGTACATTATCAGATACAATATCCTAAAACTCATTCAACAAATCTGCAACCTCTACAGGTACATCCTCTACTTCTTCGTTACTAGCTTTTGGAATTAAAGAAAAACACACATGCTCATGCCTCATACCATCTAGGAATTTTCTTCCATCAACAAATGTTATTCTTGCATTACAACATACTTTTTCTTCGGTCTCCTTCAATGGCTTTAGCTTATGTTGCACTCCTCCTTTGTCAGGGAATAGGTATTCGCATGACCATCGTGTACAACACATCTGTCAAACTGACACGGTCTACCCAACAACATATGACATGCATCCATAGAGATGATATCACATAGTACCTCATCTTGGTACCCGCTGATCTTGAACTTTACCAGACATGTTCACTGACCATGACCTTGTGGTCATCCTGCACCCAGGCAATCCGATATGGATGTGGGTGTTTCTATCTTTTGAGCTTCAACTTTGTCACCATCTCTTCTGACACCAAATTGTCAGTGCTTCCACTATCAATCATCACATCACAACATTTACCCTCACACTTGCATCTAGTGCGAAACAGGCTCCTCCTTTGTTCAGGTTCATTCTCACCACTCAGCAAGACTCTTCTGTTAATTAACGTTTCTCCTCTTTCAACATCTTCAGAATTTGATGATCTAGCATCTTCATCTACATGTGCAACTCTGGCATGGCCTTCATTTCTCCTATCTGTTCTGCCTTGGTGCTGAGGACATTCAAATGCCCTATGACCTTCTCCATAGTGAAAACATGTTCCACGGAAGCCTCCTCTTACAGATCCTTGTCCTCTTCCTCTTCCTCTCTGATCTCTATTATTTTGATTTTGGAAACGATTGGAATTGTTTCCTCTCTGATTCTGGCTACTACTAGCCTCATCCTTCTTTTTTGGATCTTCATTTCGGCCACCATATGACCATCCACTAGATCTTCCACCACGACCTCTTCCATTTTGTCTGCTCTCAAACTTCTTGTTCAACTTTTCCTCTACTTTTAGGGCAAACTGGTATGCCTCCTCAATACTGTTCATTTGAACCAGATTCAACTCCTCCTGAATGCTTGGCCTTAACCCATTAAGGTATCGGGCAACTTTCTCCTTATCAGCTTCTGCATGACCTGTTCTAATGAGGAGTCGATAGAACTCCTCTGTATACTCCTGAATAGATCTTCCTACTTGCTTCAAACTTTGCATTTTCTTTAGTAGGTCAAGCTCATAATACACAGGAATGAACTATCACTTTAATTTATCCACCATTTGATCCCATCTTGTGATTTTATCTTTTCCTCTTCTATTTTGCTCCAATTGAATCTCTTGCCACCAGATCTTCGCATGACCTTTCAGTCTGGCCTTCGCAAATTTGACCCTATCAGGATCCTCAACATCTTCATACTCAAAATATTCTTCACATTCATTGATCAGTCAATCAATTCATCTGGGTTAAGATTTCCAGAAAATGTAGGAACCTCAATCTTAGGTCTTTTACCAATTTTGGAAATCGCCCGAAAAAGTCTTTCTTCCTCCTGGTTCACAATTTTAGCTTCTCCTTCTTGATATTCTTCTTCAGCTTCATCCTCGCTTTCATCTCTGAAATTAAGATTCATTCATCTGCGAATCTCTTCTTGCAATGCTCGCACTTGTCTCTACAGCTTTCTAACCTCAGGTGTCACAGCGCTAGCTCTTTCGCCACATTCTCTTCGTGGAGGCATTTTCGCGATGCGCACTGAAACCCTAACCATGGTCCTAGTGCAAACTGTCTCACAGTCGGTGATCTGTTTACATACTCAAGAACTCCTTCTCTGATACCACTTGATGAAGGGTGCTCCCCTTAATACCACAAACACATAACAGAAATAGAGAAATAACAACAATAATATGCAAGAACAGAAAATTGGCTTCTTATTATCTCCACAAATGTGGAATTACAAACTTTCAAAATTACAATATGCAAAGCCACATGGGTATTCCCTTACAATATTCTATAGGACAAAGCCTCGAACCAATACCCAGATCTACTATCCAGAACTGCCCTAGACAACACTGCAGGCCTTCTTTATATAGGCAATTTCCACCGCCCGAGAAGGTTCTAGAAATTTAGCCCTTAGGACCGACCAAACTTAGAATTATTTTATTTTATAATTTATTACATCAAAGTCGGCTCAAAACGAGTTTTGAAACCCAAACAGAAATTTTGAAGAAAATTAATTTTTGCCATTTCAGGTGACCCAACTTCCGAAGACCATAAGGCATCGCCCGTTGACCCGATTGGCTATTATAACCCCATTTTGGAAATGCCACAAAGCACTCTACAGGCATGACTAGTGCAAAGCTCTTATCATCCAAATTTTCAACCTCATCTGGGGCCTCTAAAGCCTTCAAAACTGAGTTCAGAGTTTCTGTACCCTGCTGCCAATACCGAAAATTGTCAATATCTTCAAAACTAGACCTAATCTAGCCATGAAACTTTGCTGGCAGGCTGATATGACTGAAATGAACCTCCACGTGTAAAATTAGAACATTTCAAGATCGTAAGACCAACTTACTAAAAATAGCAAGTTTCTATAAATAGAAACTCTGCACAAGATAGCCCTTATTGAATACAAAAACAAAAATATTTTTGGGTGATGCAAGATTTCTCTTACACCCAGGATGCTCCTGCATCAGAAAGATAAGTTGGATTGGAAGGGAGTATGGATTACTAAGTTATCCACCAAAATAAGTGGAAGTTGATAACCTTGTTCCTTTAAAAAATGAGCTTACTTCTATACTTTGGGTAGTGTTGAGAACAATTATAGTGGAAGTAGAGGATGTCGGAGATAGGAGATTCAAGAAGTTAGATGATGACCTTTAAAATAAATAAGTTGGAATTTATTTTAGTTGTTCTCACAAAGAATTTAGGAATTGAAAGATCTTATGTAGAAGAGGAGCCAAATTTTGATCATAATAAAGGGAGAAGAAAGTTCTCAAGGTAGCTTCTTCAAGGCTCAAGTGAAAATTTGCATTTAACCCTATAAAAGAAATTAACACAAAGAAGCTAAACCAATAAATTTTATAGATGAAAGCATACTTTAACTTTTATTAAATTTAGATAAAAAAATTAAATTTGTATCGCTCAAGTTTATTGATCATGTACTAGTTATGTTATGAAGGTTATGAATATACTTGGAATACAAATGTGCTTTGCATATTTCTAAATAGATAGAGTTCATTTTTCTCTCATGTGCTATCAGAAAGAGGATTATGCAACAAAACTATTTCTAGAAAAGGCAGGGCTCGAACAAACACCTTAATTGGTAATGCCTCTAGCTATTCTTCACACAAATATACATGCCAAGAATGAATAAGACATTATAACATCATCTTCATAAGACATTTTTAGTTAATTCAAGAGTGTACTCCAACGGATTGGGGTGGTGGTTGAGTTTGGAAAGGGATGTGAAATAATTGTCAAAATAGTTCAAATGCACATAGATTTCGAAGTCATAACAATTCTCTACAAATATCTTCACCATTTTTGTTGGCGGCCTAGTGACTCTAAATCTCTCAAAATTTGCATTCCACGTAGTAAATGGAATCACTACCCTTAGGTATATTATTAACATATTGGGTAATTTTTCAACTTTGGAACCTTTACACATTCCATAATCAAGATGCGAAGGTCAACCATCTCAATAAAGCACCTTGAATGTTGGGGGATCACAGGAAATTGAGACTTTGGAACTCGGTCGAAAGTTACAAAATGTTTAATAGTATGTTCAGTTGGAGGGCTTCCTAAAATGAGAAACATTGAACACGATCATGAATTTTCATGTTTATGAAGCTTAGAGAATGCTTGATAACCTGAATTAACATGGAAATGTTAGGGTTCATGAGTTAGCCTTTAATTTTCTAATCATGCTATCATTAATGAGGTATATTCAAAAATTCAAAATTGGTAAGTTTCAAAATTGGGGTTACACCTAGTAGACTCGTTAAGAACCTTTCAACTTCATCAGCAGACTAAGACACATTGACAATTTCTACTTTATTTTGAATCTTTGTATAATTGAATTATGTTTTGTATTCTCTTACAAATAATGTATGCATTAAATATTTATTTAATATTTATTATTATGTTATTATTTATATATTTTTATTGATTAATATATTTATTATGATGATATAAAAGTACCTTTTGCAAATTTGAGTGTTTGGAGACCTAGACAAGAAGAAGGTTAACGTTGATTTGAGTGGCATGAGCTCTAACAATATCTAATTCACTTGTACAAAAGATGGTATCTATTATTCAGACATCTTATTTTTAATTTTGGATGTTGGTTATTGGAATAAAATTTTGTAGCTCCTTTATTGTGTATAAAGTGTGATGTGTAAACTTTCATTTCTTTCAAAATATTTATTATCCTCTCAATTATGTTTCAAAATGAATTGGGAAGCTCTAGAAATTGTCCTTTCCAATTTGGAGGTTTTATAATGATTAATGATTTTGATCTGGCTTGAATCCTTTATTTCTTTAATCAATGTTCTTATTGTTGCATCTCTTATCTTCTTTAATAAATATAACATTATTTTTCTAGGTAATTTATTTTATCAATTCTATAGTGTTTTGAATGAGAAAGGCTATTAATTAACATTAACATTAATAGGAATTGATTAGTATCATATCATGATGAATTTCACACTAAAAATAATACATATATATGTGTGTGTGTGTGTGTGTGTGTGTGGCTACTATTTAATGTTCTCTTCTCTTGTGGTTTAATTTATTTGATGTCATTTTGATTTCTATCTACTATAGAGGGGTCAAGATTTTAAACATCAAATCCTGCAACAACTATAGTTATTGAGCACTAATTATCAAGAAATTTTTGATAATTACCATGGAGGTGTATCCATGGAAAACATGTGCCATTCTTTGCAATTTTAGATCATGGTTTCATTTTTCAACAAGAAGGAGATAGAAATCTCATAGTTAAAAAGTTATAATTTCCAACAATTGTGGTTTAATCAATGGCTGCCACAACGAGGGGAAACCAGAGCTAAAAAAATCCTCTTATTATCAATGATCTCACACATCAAGCATTGTTTTGGTCTTTGAAGATCATTAAAAATGATGTGTTGAATTATTAAATATATCACTTTATTTTGTGGACTATACTGTAGATTGACAAATACAATATTTTACGTCTAATTGAAATTTTCTTTTCACTTCCTCATGAGACCATTATAGGGTGGTATGCATTAAAGGGTGTTTAAATTGGAGCTCCATTCATTCAACTTGTATTTCATTATATTATAACTAGCACTTGCACCTAGAAGATGTGCAATGGTCATGCTGATAGTTAATATAAAAGATTGAAGGAAGTGAAAATCAAGTGTATTATCTATGTTATGTTTGTTCTTGTTCTTGTTCTTCTTCGTCTTCGTCTTTGTCTTCATCTTCGTCTCCGTCTTCCTATTCCTCTTTCTCTTCCTCTTCCTCTCCTCCTCCTTCAATTTGTTTTTCTTAAATAAAAATAGTATTAGATTTAAAATTATAGTATAATATATAAATTTTATCATGCTAATAACATCCATAGTAAATATTCGTATATAAACAAATAATTTTTAATTTTAATTGTCTTATAATAAAGAAACCTTAACAATAAAAATAAAATCAAATTGAACTAAGAATGTCAAAATATAAATGTATTTTTTCAATGTAAAGTAATATTAAAAATAAAAATTACATGAAATCATATTATTAATTTATATTCCTAAATAAATATTACACTAAATTATGTTGGCATGAATTTTTGAAACTTGTAATAAACTTAATATTATAGATATATTGTAAACTTTTTCATTAAATTGTATATATTTTTACAAGGAATAATAGTTTATATTTACCCTATCACTTCATGGAAGTAGAAAATGGTAAAAAATCTATCAATTGAAAAAACATACACACTAAATTTACATGACATAAATCTGACCATCAATATAGCTAACTTCTTTCTAATTTAAAGTAAAATAAAATATAAAATTTATAAAATATAAATTTGAAAGCGGCATAATGAGTTTTTTAACAAATTAATATAAACATAATAGATTTCCCCTCCCCTACAACCATATAGCCAAAAACCTCGAAAACCTAGATTTCCCATTCTAATTCTATTTATTCGAAGGGGGGATCTAATTCCAAATCCTATTAATTATGGAGTGACCCATGAGCCCTTATAAATAGTGGGGCCAGATACAAATCCATAGCCAAACTTATTGTTGGACTAGTTTCTAACACAATTAATTTCTCAATAGTTGAGCTTTGAACTTGGGCATGGGCATCATAATAAGCATGGATTTACATTTTTTCCATAACCCTAATGAGTTCAAAATCAAAAAGCATATGTAAATTGTTCACTATTGGAAGAGTTGTTTGCATTTATAATTTCTTATAGAGCATAGTGATCCGGAAGTGATACTTGCAAATGACCAATATCCAAGTCACTATATTTGTTAAATTAAAAACCCTCAACATTCCATGAATGAAATAAAAATGAAGACAAGTGGATGTCTAACCAGTAAGGAGAATTCTCCAAATGAAAAAAAATATTGAAAAATATACTCACTGTTGAAGATAAAAATGTACTCACTGATGAAGATAAATCAATCCAAAAACTATGGTGATAAGAATATGAGAGTACCAATAAACCCATAGAAAATTACTTGTGAGAGTACCAACAAACCTAAACAATTGTTCGTATGATTAAAACATAGAAAATAAATTATGAGAATATTAACAAACCCAAAAACATAAAAAGCTCTTGTAAAATCACTGATTCGTTGCACATCCAAGACCATGTAATTGATGATTTTGCCACTGCTATGAGTCTACCTTCACATGCTCGACAGGCGCATGCCCTTTTCAAACACTTGCCCAGTTAGAGCCACGTGGACGTGCATTCCCAAAATGTCCACTCCTAGGTACCATTGCCTCATCGTCAAGATCTCCACCACTTTGGCCCTAAAGAATACATAGGCCAAAATGTAACCTTCTTGTGGAAACACTTCCTTTCCGCCCAAATAATCCACAATATACCTTATCGAGAAGGGACCCACATAGGACACCACTGTATATACCCCACAAACACCCCATTCCATAGGGCCTCCCTCTAGAAGGACATGCCAATGGCCTTCACTAGCAATATATGCTCCTTGGGCTTGGTTGCCTTGAGTCTCCCCCAATTCTCCGTTAAGTCTTTGTATGCACTCGCTTCTCTATCTTTTGGGGCCAAAAGAGTCACATCCTTAAGCTCCAATGCCAGCCTATTGCCCACTTTCAGAATAGTATTAAGCCGAGATAGAATCTCCATGCTAAAAAACCTAGCCCCACAATCGAATGAATTGAATAAATTAAACACATAGTACTCTCTTTTGACAGAAATCAACAAACTACCATTCTGTATAGCATCCACACAAAATGCCATGGAACATTTCATATGGGGAAAAAAAATGCCTGCAAAAATAAGAATATGAAAGGAGGGAAAGATTTCTTGGTGGGAATGCCTCCAGAATGTGGTTTGTATGTTTCCTGTCGAGAATGGTGATGTCTTTCACCACATTAAAACATTGAGATTGATGTTCAAGTCAAAAAATTTCTGAAGGTGAACAACCTCTGAATGCAATTTATGCTCCTCAGAGACTCTCATACATGCACAGCTAAGAATTTACTCCCCCACTCCTCACATCGGTGTTAAATGAGGGAGAGAGGTTTGTTAAGCATCCACCACTTGTTGCTAACTGAAAAAAAAATGTAATGACTAATCAGAATTTGTTTTACTAATCGAAATTTGTTTTCCATAGCAGACAATTCATCAATGGGTGATGCCCACAATAAAAAGCCTACTGGCTTGATTAAAATTTTGTAACATGTTTATTTTTTAAATTGAAGTTAAAATTAGGTTTTATTAGATTAATATAAATAATTATGTATTTATTTTAAAGTAAACATTTTATTTTTCATTAGAATAAGTTTATTTATTTTTATAAATAAATTTTAATTTTGATTTAAGAACTATGATTTTTTATATAAAGAATGATTTAATTTTTGAACAGAATATCATGTATTATTCCCATGATTGTTCTATTTTATTTTTATTTTGAAAAGTCAATTATATATTATATTGATATATATTACATTGTCATGTTGTTGAGGGACATTCTATAATGCATTAAGAAAAACCATGTGACCTATATTTTTATTTAAATTAAATAGTTTCAAAACAATGTTTCTTACCATTTTTAAATAGATGTGTTTAATTTATGTATATTAGTGATTTTGAAATTTTAAAAGCCCATGTTAATGTTTTTGATAGATAAAGTAGCAAAAGGGTGCTGGCCTGAGGAACAAAGGACTAGTAACAGATTAATAGCACATTAATGGAACTAGTCAAAGTAGATAGAATAGTTTAACAGTATAATCACCAAGTCTAACTCTGCCCCTATCAAAAACATAAACCACAGTACTGATCAAAAGTATTAAACTAGAGTACTTAAAATGAATAGTAGCATGTAAAGTATCAGTTATAAGCCATGCAAGGTTGAACAAAAAGATATAAAAACTAACATTAACCCCAACCACAAAACAGGGGATCCTATGGCCAAGCCCAGTCAAAATTAACCAACACATGGAAACCATAAATTAGTTCTTCCCACCCAACTACTTAGAGAGCAGGGTCCTAGCCCACTCTTCTTGCAGAAACAGGAAAAGATCCTTGGTGTCTTCATCTACTTCCAAGCTGCCGCCTGCCAACTTTTCTTGCACATGACAAAGGGTCATAGCCGAAGCGTGCATGACCTTCAGGGAAAATTTGTTGGTCATCATGCATTGGTTCATCATATCCTACATATTCTTCTTGATCTCTGCAATATCTGTATCCAAATTCGAGAACCTCCTTTTGAGAATGCCTTTAAATTTATTTTTGTCCTCCAGGGCCTTGGTATTGTAATCAGAGGTGGGGGGCTTATCCTGGGGATCATGAGAAGGACTCAGGGGTAGGGTAGGGATATTGGGGGTTTCCATGGTTTTCTTGAGGTTGGGTAGAGGATTGTTACTAGTCCTAGAGGGACTCATATGATCATCCAAGGAACCTTTCATGGACTCAATGGTTTGGGAGTCTTTTTCAGTTAGGGAATGCTCTCTAGAGGCCGTTTCCAACAACCTAGTTTTACATTGTTCCTTGGCAATTCTATTTGACCTCATGCAACCTAAGCCACTTAAATCCACCTCTAGATTAACCTGGCTCTCCATCATTCTCCATTTTTTGGGCCTACATTCAGTCTCAGGAGTACTGTTAGCCTCTTTCCTATCTTTGTTCTCCACAGACTCAGAGACACAAGACTCCTCCTGGCCCTCCTTCCTATTGAAAGGGTTTTTAACACATTTTTTGTGGGTTCTACCCTCTTTAGCACCCAACTCAAGCTCCTGGATGACATAGATGGACTGGTAGGAGGAATGGGTGGGATTTTTAGTTTTGGCCGAGGAATCCTCCTGGGTCATCTCCTAGATAATCGGGGGGGGCGTTGGGGTGCCAGGAAGATAGCTTTGTGAAAATGGTAAATGTAGAGAAGGAGGCCTTGATGGAGGATAGGTATTGACTTATCAGGGTTGTCTTTAATATCAAGGATATTACTCTCTATGGAGTGCAGAAGATAGAAAGGAATGGAAATTAAATCCTTGTTTCTAATATGATTCAGGAACGGTAAGTGGTAGTAGTAAAGCATAGTGAACTTACCTTTCAGCATGAATTATTTCATCACAATGAGGCAAATTTTTGGCTAGAAGTCCGACAAAACCTCCTTGTTGAAGCCCCATTATTTTTTCACCGGCAGCTCACCATCCTTGAAAAATGGTTGAGGCTAGTAGGGTCGGGAGTTCGACTGGTCTTTTTGTATTTCCTCCCCACCATAGAGAGCCCAGTCACCTTAGCTATGACCTCTTCATTCAGGTAGAAGTGGATGCCTCCAACAGAGATGCTCTTGTTGGTCCATGATGACATGAAATATTTGGAGATACGTTTGTCATGCCCACCCTTCATTCTCTCCATAAAACCCAATATGCCGCTTTCTTTGCAATAATGAGTCACCAATGCATCAGAGGTGAAAGCCTCATCAATTTTGTTAGGTTCAATGCAGAGAGTGTTTACTCCCATTTCAAAGCTTAGCCTCTCTTGTGCCAGAATATCCTAGAAAACTAAGAGCCAAGTGTTTCTGTAGACCTTAAAAAACCCTTGTTTTTGCAAAAATATCCTGGAAAGATTATACTTAAAATGCTGGCTTTGAGAAATTTTTTGGAAAATGGGCTTCATATCACCAAATCTAACAGATCTCCAAGTGCCATTAATAGCAATAATACCTGAGACACACTTGCTATCATTATTAGCCAAGTAAGCCCTCTGATTTAGACAGCTCTTACTCCACATGTTTAAAAGGTAATGATGATTCTTTATGGGAATTTGGGTTCTCCTTTCCATAATAAAAAAAATCACCAGAACATGCCAGTACGTGATCCAGTAAGGATTCACAATGAATATGACAGCTTGGCACATTTAAATAGTGATATTCATTTCTCCCCCAATGAGTTGCTGAGTCACTACAGGTAAATCACTAACCGCCCCCCAACTATTGAGTTTGATTTGTTTTAGGCCCATTACTGCCATTGAGTCAGCAACCAAATTTCCTTCTCTATACGTGTGACCCATAGTGCTGCGCTGGAAGCTATTGAGCAGCTCATTGATCTCCATAATAATAGGTGTAGCCCACCATCCCACACTAGCACCACTTTTGATGGCCTCAACAACCACTTTGGAATCCCCCTCGATTTCTAGCTGCCCAATGTTCATTTGTTTTCCAAATTTAATCCCCCAGAGAAGGGCCATTCCTTACGCCTAGGTGATAGTGCAGTTATTGATCGGCCCAGCATAAGCCATCAGGTAAGCACCTTTGTGATCTCTCAGGACACCACCCCCTCCTTGGCCAATATTATTTTCCACCCCATCAAAGTTTAATTTGGTCCATCCTCTGGGAGGAGTGGCCCATCTAGTAGCTTTTCTAGCTATCCTTTTAGCATCGTCAAACCTGGAGAAACTGTCTAGGATGTTCTAGCTATTAGCAATTCTCACCTACCAGGCAACAGGAGGATAGGGGGGAAGCTTCCATTTAGCCATCCTAGAATTCTCACATAGGAGCTTAGTTCCAATATGGAGACAGGTCTCAGACTGGTTACTCTCTTCTGTGAAGATCCTGTTGTTCCTTTCCTACCAAATGGCCTAGCAGATGTGAGGGGTTAGCATACGCCAGAGGACTCGGAGTAGGGGGTGATTGTAGGGAGATCTCTAGTTGTTAAATTGATGCACTTCTCTGCCCAGGGCCCACAGGATACCGAATTTTTTGATAACCTCTTGCCAAATTCTGGTGGCATAATCATAGTGGATGAATAGGTGGTTCATCATTTTTGTTGGTTGTGGATTATTCCCTTTGATCTTCAACTTGCAGATTTACACTTTGATGGATAATTTAAATAAAACTCCGACTCTATCACCACTCCAAAGTCCACAAGGAAGAGGGCCAACTGACAAGGATCACAAGATCCTTCTACACTTTGAGCTTCAATGCTTAGGCAGGTGTACCCTTGACTCACTTCTCTAAAAGAGTCTAAAAAAATATTCCACTATATCTCATATAAGATTGTTAAAGATTTATCAAATAATGTTTGTGTTTGTAGTTGTTAACCATGCATACCTTAAGAGGAAGGACCAGTGCCTTATCCCAGGGCTCAGAGTCACCTAACTGTATATCTCAACTAAATACCTCAAATCAAACACAATGAAATCTGAGGTAAGTGCTTTGCCTATTACCCCTTTCCCTCAAGCACAAGGACATCAAATTCTACACCTAGCTGCAAACTCACTGAATTCACCTAGAAGACTTTAATCCTAACTTTGTTAGGAACTCAAAGATAAATTCAAAATACTCTTTGTTTACCATACATTAACACACTTTGTGACATTAACATATATGAGCTTAGAGACAAGCAAGAAGACATACACAAGATACAAGATTGGGATTCAAGAATGTTTTCATTAACATAATCAGGATTAGCATACAATTGGCATGACACCAAGATGAGAAAAAGGCACCAAATCAGACCTCTATCAGTATATTACAGTAAAAAACTAGGGACCAAAAGCAATAATGTTTTGGAACCCTTGCAAAATCTAAAATTTTGCAACTTATACCACTAGCTGCCTTGGGATCATCAAGATCAGATGCAACAAGCTTCAGATAGCTAGGGTTAGGGTCTCAACCACCCAACCTGCTGGAAATGGTCTAAAAAGTTATTATAGGGGCGAGAAACACATCAAAATCAGGAAAGAGGAAACCAGAACTGATCCACAATGATGAAATTCTTCTCTGCAAGTATAGGGAATCACAAAACCAGGCTCAAAAGGACACCCTGCAACAAGCCTTGAGCACACAACCGCCGTGGTACAAGCTCTACAAATGATCCAACCACACCTTGGACCACACTGCAAATAGAAAACCAGTCATTTCTCATTGAACAGGGTCAATTCTGTAATGAATTCCATAAATTTGGTACTTTCTGGTTGCTGGAAGTTCTCAAAAAAATTTGAATTTGAACCACAATGGCTAAATCCTTGGCACCTGCAAAGAATGATTGCCCACGTTCAAACTAAGACTAGCTTTAAAACATAGCTATCTGATCAAACCTCCTTCATGGCTTTATGATTTTCCTCTAAAAGTGGCCCCACCAAACTTAGCGAATTGGCAACAAAGGACCCTCGCCAATTCGCTAAACATTTTGTGCCTTCGCTAAACAACTTAGCGACTTCCCAACTACCATTCACGCAATCGCCAAATAAACTAGTGAATCCTCTTATCTTCTCGTGAATGCATGAACACATTAAATTTGTCGGCACCGTTAACTTCTTTATCCACTCCACCAAACACTAGACTACACTTGGGCCCGCCAGATGCCACATGTCACCATTTCATTTGCAGTTGACACCCGGTCATACTGACACGGGACCCACTTACCATAAGGCTTTGAAATGAATGGCTAGCGTAAGATCTCATGGCTCTGATAAATCACATGAGAACTTACGCCGAATGTTAGATCTATCCTTGTCATAGACACTTCTGACAATAGCCCCACTTCTGAGCACATCCACGTCGACCAATAGGAAACTAGCAGCTGCAAGCACACGTGTCACACCGGACCCATGAGCACAACAGGAAACCTGGCAAAATGGAATAAAATCTGACGAATGGCGCATGATCTCAAAGGCTTGGAATATTCCTTGAGATCATACACCGACCATTAGATTAAAAGCTTTCAACGCGGGCCCTTTTGATATAAACTAACTCATCATGACACGGATGAATGAAAACCTACCAACTCAGACCACCATGGCACATAAGAACTACTTGGAAAATTGGACCCACCACAAAAAATGCATACCTCCACAACAAAAGCCAACGGGCCCACCTGACAAGCCACATCACCACCTGCTACTAGGACCACACCCCTTTCCACCAACGGGCCTCAAGGACATGTGACAAGTGGTCACATGATCACATAGCCAAAAACTGGGCTATGTGATCATGCAACAGCCAATCATAGGCTGCCACATTATCATCTCTGGGACCACTACCAAAGAAGCCTTACCCTTTCGGAGGATCAGACGGTTGTCACAAAAGCGTGAAAAATAAACCTTGTGCATCTTCACCATGTGAACTTGTGGCAACCATCGATCTTGTCTGAACCTTAACCATGCTAGAAGCATGAGAAGAGACAAACCACCAAGCACTCAGCGACTACGTGACTAACCATTCACAAGTTCGTGAGATGTTAGCAGATAACCACAAATCTTTCAAAGATCACACGACTAAAAGTCGCCGAGTCGCTGGATAGAAGATGTAACTGCCTGGAGACTTGGAGAATCAGCGACAAGAAACTTTGAAGGACTAGGCTCCACCATCCATCTCACTTGCGCAGTTAAGACCAAGGTTGAAAACACACAAAATTTTTGACATAGAGAAAGATTGAAAACACACAGAGTTTTCAACGCCAAAGGATAAGTGCACAAAAGCAAGAAGCACAGGGTTGAAAACAACGAAGGCCGAAAACACACAGATCGAAAACATCATGGACTTTCAGAAACACTATGGGTTTTCGACACTATTGCAAATTTTGAGACAATTTCCTGCAGACCTTGAAATTTGAATAACTTTTTGGATTTTATGATTCAGCACGTGCAAAATGGACTGGAGCAAGGTGAAACATTGAAGGACACCTGGCAGGAGCACAAACTATCAAACATTTCGAGGGAGGAGGCCATTTTCATAAGATTTTGCTATGACAAAAAAATGGCCTAATAGTGGCTCTAGTTGGGGATGCATGTCTCCTGCAGGCATAGCAAGGACTTAGAATCACTGGTTAAAGCAGACCATACCACAAGATAAAATTTTGCAGGCAATAGGAACAAGCAGGGCAAGACAAGCAACTGGACCAAAAACTGAAAGACCAAGGTGAAACAGGGCAGGGGCAAGCAACCTATATATAGAGATTTACAATATTCACAAAAGGCTTAGGGCCCCAAAACTTTTGATGAGGTCTTTCCTCTATCAAACAAGTAATTCTCATCTCCACTTAGCGAAGGAAAGTTGAAAATACATTTCTCATCCATCCTACCAAAAACACTATGATCCACATTCAACACATTATATAAAAAATGATCACCATACTCACCATCATCATTTAAAACTCTATCATTCATGGAAGAAAAATATTCTGATTTCTCACAGCAAGAAGAAAATATGCCATTATTTATATCTGGTTCACCTGAATCTGCAACCTCCATGTCCTCATCATATAATGCATTGGTAAACACCTTAAACTCACTACCCATTTTATTTTCATGGAGACTCTCAGCATATGAAGAAAGATCAGAACCATATGAAGATTTGCAGTCATCATCACCATATTCAAACTGATTTGTACAATGCAAAAATTGAGATGCATTTTCATCTTCAGATTCAGAGAAAGAATCCATACCTTCACTTCCAAATGAACTTTCACTTTCATTATTACTTTCTTCTTCCCATGTCGCATTTGACTCATATGAAGGCACCTCAGCATCACTGCCTTCATCATTCTCTCTGCTAGTGCTGCATATATCATCCTCATCTGAGACAGGGGGGAAAAAATATTGTCCCACAACATCTTGTGTAAAGTATTCATAGTAGGGACTACCATCAACAATAGATTCCTTTTCTATTTCTTGATGATCACAAGTTCCATCATCAGCACCAGCATCACAAGATTCATCATTCTTAAATGAACCCATCCATTTCTTAACTTTTTCTAGTGCTACATTTCTAATAGAGGCAGTCCAACCCACTGATTCAGGCATACTAAGCACTAAAAACATTTCAGTATACAGGAAATCTTGAAGCTCAATACGCATAAGAAGTTCATCACAAGCTATAAGAAATTTCTTATAGTATGAGTGGGATGACCCTTCTTTCCATTCCCCTTTTGCACATCTTAAAATCCTTGTACAAGTCTATTGGATTCTTTGACTTATTAGATAAATGTCTCTTTCTCTATCAACATTTCTAAGGTCTGACTGATAACACTGAGACCTAGAAACATCATCCCGATCTATCAAAGCTAGAAACTCCATTTAATGTATTGACAACATAATATAACTTGTTCTCATGACAATACTTTTGTTCAAACCCATGCAACCAATGACTTTATTAAACCTCAATATATTTCTGATACTCATTACAAAACTAAAACTTTTATCCAGAAATATGATCAAACCTTCAAGACTGACTTCCCTTTTCAACAATGACTTGTTCACCTAATTAGGGACTATTCTTGCTTAATGAAATAAGATTACCTAGAGATATTGTGAATGCTGCAAAATATTAATCTAAAGTCTCCTCCAAACCACCTTTAAAACTTTGATAGAGCCACCACCTCTTTGCAGAGGACAAATCTAAAACAGTTGAGGACCTCTTCAACTCTGAACCTTCTTCAAAACCAATAATCATAAGACAACCTCATAGGATAACTGCTTGTCAGGACTGCAAATATATCACACTTGTTATAAAACACTGACCAAACAGAGACTTAGAGTCGCCACTCAACACTTAGTGAGAAAATATAACAAATGTATTTTGTTCATTTGACTCTGTAACTTCAACCAGGACCCTGGGATGATCCAGCCAAGCAAGGAAGCTTGTTGTCTTTTACCTCTTCCCCAGCAGAGTCGCCACTTTGTTGGTGACTCGGATGGGCCAAACCAATCTGGTTAAAAGATATAATATTGCAAAATTTGTAACCATAACCAGAGCTCCTTAATAGGTTTTCCTTATGTTCTCCCCAATAGAGTCACCATTTTATTGGTGACTCAGATGGGCAAATCAATTTGGTCAATAAAGATTTTGACTACTTCAATATAACTGCAACCAGAGATTCTAATAGATAAACTTCCTTTTCATTGTTCTCCCCAGCAGAGTTGCCATTTTGTTGGTTGTGGATTATTCCCTTTGATCTTCAACTTGCAGATTTACACTTTGATGGATAATTTAAATAAAACTCTAACTCTATCACCACTCCAAAGTCCACAAGGAAGAAGGCCAACTAACAAGGATCAAAAGATCCTTCTACACTTTGAGCTTCAATGTTCAGGCAGGTGTACCCTTGACTCACTTCTCTAAAGGAGTCTAAAACAATATTCCACTATATCTCGTATCAGATTGTTAAAGATTTATCAAATAATGTTTGTGTTTGTAGTTTTTAACCATGCATACCTCAAGAGGAAGGACCAGTGCCTTATCCCAGGGCTCAGAGTCACCTAGCTGTATATGTCAACTGAATACCTCAAATCAAACACAATAGAATCCGAGGTAAGTGCTTTTCCTATTACCCCTTTCCCTCAAGCACAAGGACATCAAATTCTACACTTGGCTGCAAACTCACTGAAGTCACCTAGAAGACTTTAATCCTAACTTTGTTAGGAACTCAAAGATAAATTCAAAATACTCTTTGCTTACCATACATTAACACACTTTGTGACATTAACATATATGAGCTTAGAGACAAGCAAGAAGACATACACAAGATATAAGATTGGGATTCAAGAATGTTTTCATTAACACAATCAGGATCAACATACAATTGGCATGACACCAAGATGAGAAAAAGGCACCAAATCAGACCTCTATCGATATATTACAATAAAAAACCAGGGACCAAAAGCAAAAATGTTTTGGAACCCTTGCAAAATCCAAAATTCTACAACTTATACCACTAGCTACCTTGGGATCCTCAAGATCGGATGTAACAAGCTTCAGATAGCTAGGGTTAGGGTCTCAACCACCCAACCTACTGGAAACGGTCTAAAAAGTTATTACAGGGGTGGGAAACACATCAAAATTAGGAAAGAGGAAACTAGAACTGATCCACAATCATGAAATTCTTCTCTGTAGGTATAGGGGATCACAAAACTGGGCTCAAAAAGACACCTTGCAACAAGGCTTGAGCACACAACCACCATGGTACAAGCTCTACAAATGATCCAACCACATCGTGGACCACACCGCAAATAGAAAACCAGTCATTTCTCACCGAACAGGGTCAATTCTGCAATGAATTCCATAAATTTGGTACTTTCTGGTTGCTAGAAGTTCTCAGAAAAATTTGAATTTGAACCACAATGGCTAAATCCTTTCTGCCTATAGAGAATGATGGCCCACGTTCAAACTGAGACCAGCTTTAAAACATAGCCATCTGATCAAACCTCCTTCACGACTTTATGATTTTCCTCTAAAAGTGGCCCCACCAGACTTAGTGAATTGGTGACAAAGGACCCTCACCAATTTGCTAAACATTTTGTGCCTTCGCTAAACAATTTAGTGATTTCCTGACTACCATTCACGCAATCGCCAAATAAACTAGCGAATCATCTTATCTTCTCGTGAATGTGTGAACACATTAAATTTGTCGGCACCATTAACTTCTTTATCCACTCCACCAAACACTAGGCTACAGTTGGGCCCGCCAGATGCCACATGTCACCATTTCATTTGCAGTTCACACCCGGTCATACTGACATGGGACCCACTTACCATAAGCCTTTGAAATGAACAGCTGGCGTAGGATCTCATGGCTCTAACAAATCACATGAGAAGTTACGCCGACCGTTAGATCTATGCTTGTTAGAGACCCTTCTGACAATGGCCGCACTTCTGAGCACATCCATGTCAACCAATAGGAAACCAGCAGATGCAAGCATGCGTGTCACACTGGACCCACTGAGCACAATAGGCAACTTGGAAAAATGGAATAAAATCTAATGAATGGTGCATGATCTTAAAGGCTTGGAATATTCCTTGAGATCATACACTAATCGTTAGATTAAAAGCTTTCAACGTAGGCCCTTCTGACATAAACCAACTCATCATGACATGGATGAATGAAAACCTGCCAACTCAGACCACCGTGGCACATAAGAAATACCTAGCAAATTGGACCCACCACACAAAATGCTTACCTTTGCAACAAAAGCCAATGGGCCCACCTGACAAGCCACATCACCACCTACTACCGGGACCACACCCTTTTTCAGCAATGGGCCTCAGGGACACGTGGCAAGCGGTTACATGATTGCATAGCCAAAAACTAGGCTATGCGGTCATGCAACAACCAATCACAAGCTGCCACATAATCATCTCCCGCACCACTACCAAAGAAGCCTTACCCTTTCAGAGGATCAGACAGTTGTCGCAAAAGCATGAAAAATAAACCTCATGCATGTTCACCATGCGAACTTGCAGCAACCATCGATCCTATCTGAACCTTAATAGCGGTGGAAGCATGAGAAGAGACAAACCACCAAGCACTTAGCAACTACATGACTAACCGTTTGCAAGTTCATGAGATGTTAGTAGATAACTACCAATCTTTCAGAGATCACAAGACTAATAGTCGCCGAGTCACTTGATAGAAGATGTAACTACCTGGAGACTTGGAGAATTAGTGACAAGAAACTTTGAAGGACTAGGCTAGGGTTAGGGTCTCAACTGCCCAACTTGCTGGAAATGGTCTAAAAAGTTATTACAGGGGTGGGAAACACAGGAAACTAGAATTGATCCATAATCATGAAATTCTTCTCTAAAAGTACAGGGGATCACAAAACCAGGCTCAAAAGGACACCCTGCAACAAGCCTTGAGCACACAACCACCACAGTACAAGCTCTACAAATGATCCAACCACACCTTGGACCACACCGCAAACAACAAACCAGTCATTTCTCACTGAACAGGGTCATTTCTGCAATGAATTCCATAAATTTGGTACTTTCTGGCGCTGGAAGTTCTCTAAAAATTCAAATTTGAATCTCAATGGGTAAATCCTTGGCACCTGCAGAGAATGATGGCCCACGTTCAAACTGAGACCAGCTTTAAAACATAGCCATTAGATCAAACCTCCTTCATGGCTTTAAGATCTTCCTCTAAAATTCACCCCACCAGACTTAGTGAATTGGCCACAAAGGACCTTTGCCAATTCACTAAACTTAGCAACTTCCCAACTACCATTCGTGCAATTGCCAAATAAACTAGCAAATCCTCTTATCTTCTCATGAATGTGTGAACACATTAAATTTGTCGGCACCGTTAACTTCTTTATCCACTCCTCCAAACACTAGACTGTAGTTGGGCCCGCCAAATGCCACATGTCACCATTTCATTTGTAGTTCACACCCGGTCATACTGACACGGGACCCACTTACCATACGCCTTTTAAATGAATGGCTGGCGTAAGATCTCATGGCTTTGACAAATTGCATGAGAACTTACGCCGACCGTTAGATCTATCCTCATCACAGACCCCTCTGACAATGACCCCACTTCAAACACACACATCGGCACCCAATCAGATGGTGGGTGCATGATCGCATGGGGTGAGAATATTCCATGTGATCACACACCGACCGTAGATCTTTTTATCTCTGACATCGGGCCCCACTAACAAGTCTGACAAGTCACTGCCACATGGACCAATCAAACATGAGCCTTACCTTTTAGAGGATCAGACGGTTGTCACAAAAGCATGAAAAATAAACCTCGTGCATCTTCACCATGCGAACTTGCGGCAACCATCAATTTTGTCTAAACTTTAACCATGCTGGAAGCATGAGAAGAGATAAACCGCCAAGCACTTAGTGACTACGTGACTAACCGTTCACAAGTTCGTGAGATGTTAGCAGATAACCACCAATCTTTTAGAGGTCATGCGAATAATAGTCGCTGAGTTGCTAGATAGAAGATGTAACCACTTCGAGACTTGGAGAATCAGTGACAAGAAACTTTGAAGGACTGGGCTCAACCATCCATCACACCTGTGCAGTTAAGACCAAGGTCAAAAACACACAAAATTTTTGACACAGAGAAAGACCGAAAAAACATAGAGTTTTTGATGCCAAAGGATAAGCACACAAAAGTAGGAAGCACAGGGTCAAAAACAATGAAGGCCAAAAACACACAGACCGAAAACATCATGGACTTTCAGAAACACTGTGGGTTTTTGACACTGTGGAAAATTTTGAGACAACTTCCTGTAGACCTTGAAATTTGAATAAATTTTTGGATTTTATGATTCAGCACGTGCAAAATGGACTAGAGCAAGGTGAAACATTGAAGGACATAGGGCAGGAGCACAAACTATGAAACATTTGTAGGGAGGAGGCCATTTTCATAAGATTTTGCTATGACAGAAAAATGGCCTAACAGTTTCCTCCTCCTTACATAGGACACATCTATTCGCCATGGAGAAGCCCCTCTTTAAAAGATTATCCTCGGTTAGGACCTTACCATGCATTAGAGTCCACCAAAAAAAAAATTATTTTCGGCATGAGCTGAGGGATCCACACCTTCATCTAGTCCCCCAAGTTACTTTCCTCCTTCAGAAGCAAATTGTAAGTAGATTTAAAAGAGAAAGTACCAGCTTGGGTGAGGGTCTAGATAATAGAGTCATCAAGCCCTAAAATTCTAACATTAGTCATGTTTTCCATGAGATCCTTGGCCAAGTGTTGCAGGTCAGGTCTGTTCCTTAACCGATTAGGTATATCCTTCTAGTCCCTACTAGTGATGTAGTTGGATACTCTATTACCTAGGATATGTTTGGGATAGTCCATAAGAGGTTTGAATCTATAGCCCAGGTTAGGTTGGTTCACAATCTAGAGGTCATTCCAAAATTTGATGGATCTCCCATTTCCAATTTGCCAAAAAGCTCCTTTAGATAGAAGGGTCTTACATTTACATATGTTCATCCAGAGTTTAGATCCACTTGGGAGGTCACTATTGTGGAACATCCACCTATAGGGATGTCCTTGGAGGTACTTGGCTTCCATTAGTCTGCACCAATCCACCTTTCCTTATATGAGTTTCCAAGCCACTTTCATGGTAAGGGCTTTATTCATCAGACCAATTCTTCTTAGTCCCAGGCCACCAATTCTTTTAAAGAGGTAGACAGTGTCCCAATTGACAAGAGACATCCTCTTCTTTTCTTTAGACCCTGCCCATAAAAAGGTTCTCTGAATGCTTTCAATATTGTCTGCCATGTTGCTTCTGATTTTAAAGAGGGATAGGAAGTAAACATGGATCCCTTGGAGAGTGGAGGCCATGAGCTGAAGTTTACCAGCATTGCTTAAAATCTTCCCCTTCCAACCAGCAAGTTTCCTTTGGGTTCTTTCAAGGATGGAATTCTAGAAATCTTAGGACACCTCTTTAATCGTAACGGGGATGCCAAGGTAGGTAGAAGGGAGCGAAGCCGCCAGACAACCCAGGATTTGAATCACCTTATTTTTTAACTCCATGGGGGTATTGAAGAAGAATAGCCTACTATTTTGATAGTTGATACACTATCCAGAAGCCCATGCATAACTTTCAAGGATTTGTTTCCACTGTCTGGCCTTAATCATAGAAGAATACCCAAAGAGGAAGGTGTCATCCACAAACTATTCTAACACCACCTAAGGAAGGGTAGAACTAGGTTTGATGCCTTTTATCTTCCCATAGTAGGTGTCATCCACAAACTATTCTAACACCATGTTAATGTTATTTTACTTTTTATATACAAAATCACAACAAATATAACTAGTTTTAATAAATAATCAACTATATCTAATATTCTCACCCCTCATTCCATATTATTTTTTTGTTTAAAAATTGACCAATCTATTTAAAAGGTCTTAATAATTTACAAGTAAAATATTATTTGTTAAAAATAATTAAGTGTAGAAATTACATTCTTTGGTTCTTATTTTCACTATCATATTTTTTAAAATCTCAAATAGATTTTAGATTGCAATTCTATATTATTTTACATTTATCAATATTTATTTGAAGCATAAGAACATGAAATGAAATTTTTTATAGTTTAATTGTGGAAGATAATGGTTTTTGTAAATCTGAAAATGTATTTTGTATTAAATCCAAACAAAATTGATTTCTAAGATGTCCTTAATTTTGACATAATTTGGTTGCCGTGGATTGTGGAATTACATTGTTAATTACAATGCAAAATTAACAAGTTTGAGCTTATTTGGGAAGATCTAATAATATATAAATTTGCAATAGATTTGATTCATAACTTTAACTCTTTATGGGTCACATGCTATGAGAGCTAACTTGGATTGGAAGGGAGTATGAATTACTAAGTGATCCACCAAAATAAGTGGAAGTTGATAACCTTGTTCCTTACAAAAATGAGCTTAGTTCTATACTTTGGGTAGAGTTGAGATCAATTATAGTGAAAGTAGAGGATGTCAGAGATAGGAGATTCAACAAGCTAGATGAAAATGTTTAAAATAAATAAGTTAGAATTTATTTTAGTTGTTCTCACAAGGAATTTAGGAATTGAAAGACCTTATATAGAAGAGGAGCCAAATTTTGATCATAATAAAGGGAGGAGAAAGTTCTCAAGGTAGCTTCTTCATGGCTCAAGTGAAAATTGGCATTTAACCCTATAAAATAAATTACCAAAAAGAAGCTAAACCAATAAATTTTATAGATGAAAGCATACTTTAACTTTTATTAAATTTAGATCAAAAAATTTAATTTGTATGGCTCAAGCTTATTGATCATGTACTAGTTATGTTATGAAGGTTCTAAATATACTTGGAATACAAATGTGTTGTGCATATTTCTAAATAGATAGAGTTCATTTTTTTCTCATGTGCTATGAGAAAGAGGATTATGCAACAAAACTATTTCTAGAAAAGGCAAAGCTAGAAAACACACCTTAATTGGTAATGCCTCTAGCTATTCTGCACACAAAAATACATGCCAAGAATGCATAAGACATTATAACATCATCTTCATAAGACATTTTTAGTTAATTCGAGAGTGTCCTCCAATGTATTGGAGTGGTGGTGGTGGTAGTTGAGTTTTGATGGCGGCCTAGTGACTCTAAATCTCTCAAAATTTGCAATACATGTAGTACATGGAATCACTACCCTTAGGTATATTAACATATTGGGTAATTTTTCAACTTTGGAACCTTTCCACATTCGACAATCAAGATGAGAAGGTCGAACAACTCAATAAAGCACCTTAAATGTTGGGGGATCATAGGAAATTGAGACTTTGGAACTCGGTTGAAAGATACAAAATGTTCAATAGTATGTTGAGTCGGAGGGCTTCCTAACATGAGAAACATTGAACAAGATCATGAATTTTCATGTTTATGAAGCTTAGAGAATGCTTGATAACCTAAATTAACATGGAAATGTTAGGGTTCATTAGTTGGCCTTTAATTTTCTAATCATGCCATCATTAATGTGGTATATTAAAAAATTCAAAATTGTTAAGTTTCAAATTTTGGGTTACACCTAGTAGACTTGTTAATAACCTTTCAACTTCATCAATAGAGTAAGGCACATTGACAATTCTAACCTTATTATGAATCTTTTTATAATTGTATTATGTTTTTTTATTCTCTTACAAATAATGTATGCATTATACATTTATTTAATATTTATTATTATGTTATTATTTGTATATTTTTATTGATTAATATATTTATTATGATGATATAAAACTACCTTTTGCAAATTTGAGTGTTTGGAGACCTAGTCAATAAGGAGCTTAACGTTGATTTGAGGCATGAGCTAAGTAATAGAATATATATATATATATATATATATATATATATATATATATATATATATATATATATATATATATATATATATATATATATATATATATATATATATATATATATATATATATATATATATATATATATATATATATATATATATATATATATATATATATATATATATATATATATATATATATATATATATATATATATATATATATATATATACACACACACACACACACACACACACACACACACACACACACACACACACACACACACACACACACACACACACACAATTTTAAGCATATCGACAAATATATGTCTAATTCAGGTTTATTAGTATAGACACCTAATGAAATCGGAATATTCTTCTATTAATTAAATTATTATCTATTTATTTACTTCACTAGCCTATTTTATACTATTTAAATAAATATTTCTATTTATTTATAAATTTTATCATATAATTGAATAAATAATTAACTTGCTGAAAATGTATGATATTAGGTACTTATGGTTGCTTCGAGTGTTGGGAAGAGACCCTGACCTATTGAACATGTATGATGTTGGGTGGTTGAGGGAAGTGATTATTCTTTAGAGGATGACAATCAAGATGCAACATAGGAAGAGGAAATAGCTTCACCATGCACCAAGAGGGAGGGACTTATGCAACAATGGTGGTGGAAAAGAAAAATTGAATTTTGGTCAAGCTGTATGATCTTTAGGGGTTAGGGAGAAAAAAAGATAAGAATGATGACTTACATTTTATAGATATGTTTTACTTTAAGCTCTATTTAGATTCAATATTTTGCAGCATTATTATGGCTACAAACTATAATTTTAGTTTTTTTTAATCTATTTGAAGGGCATCTAATAGATTTTACATATTATATATTTCTTAAATTCTAATATTAATCTAAAATATCTCAAATTTGGCTCCTTACAAAAAAAATATCATGTTATTTAATTACCTAGAGTCCTTTCAAAAAAAATTGCCAAATCTAAAATATATTTTGCAAGACTTTGTGGTTGAAGAGCTCTATTGAATCTTGAGCAGAGTCTTGAACCCTCTAACTATTATGATATTTGAAAAACCACTTATAATTTGTACCTTTAACTTTTTCAATTGATTGGTTTTGCTAGACTCAAAACCATGTGACCTATTATGTGTAACGAGTAATGATGATATTCATAATTATCAAATTTATTTATTTTATCCAAAGGTATCCCCACTGTTCTTAGTACACTTGTGACTCAATCCAACGATTCTACCATCACCTTACCTTGGGATTACCTTTTTCAAAGTTGGGCCTTGGGAGGGTGAGTTGAGGCAAGACTAGTCCTCAGGAGGTTTCCAATGGAGCCTAAACGCATGGAACAACTGATTTAATCAAAGAAAAGAGAATCAACCTTGGTACCTATATGGGATAAACCGAAGCCAACTATGCCACACATTAGGGAAATAATTTTCAATTATTAAAAAATATGTAATATGTACAATGCAACATTATAATTCATTATTAATATGTAACGAATAGATGAGATTTAACAATGTAGCTCATTTTAAATAAATAGAATGAAACAATAATCCATGGCGAGCGAAGGAGCGGGAGGAGTGGGAGGAGTGAGAGCAGGAGATTTTTTGAATTTGAAGGTCAGCAGGAACCCAAGATTGTAGGCTATGGGATCTTCAAGTGATGTCTACTTTGATGGATCTCTTACAGAATAGGACTTTGTAGATCTAGACAAAAAGGATGGGGTCCCATGTGAAAAGGAGAAAGACCTTGGAAAGAGGGAGGGGGTGGGGGAAGAGAATTTGGGCATTCCTCCAAGACCATCCACAACCACGAAGACCCAGGCACATGACCAGGATAGTAAATCCATCAACCATCAGTGGTCAAATCTCTTTGGGATTAAATCCACATGCAAGTCTTATTTCCCTTCTATTAAGGATTTACCAGACAAGGAAAAAGGAAAATATGCCATAGAGATTCCTAACGAATAGGTTGATCACAATATTGCAACCATGGATCAAACTCTAGTTGGAAATTTTTTTAGATCAATACCTAATATAGACATTGTTAGGATCTTTGCTAAAAATAAATGGGACTTAAAGGGTCAAGTCCAAGTAATAGCCATGGTGAAGGGCTTTCTATCTTTTGAGTTCTCCTGTAAATAGGACTTGGAAAAAATCCTCTGTGCTGGAACCTAGGCAATAGGAAAGGCCACTCTGGTGATGCAAAAATGTACACCAATGCTCGACCTCAATGATTCATTCTTTATCCAAGCCTCAGTGTGGGTAAGATTTCCTGAACTTCCCCTGGAGTTCTAGTATGAAGATGTTTTCGATGGGATAGAAAGATCCTTTGGCACCCTTCTTTTGATTGATCTAGTGAGAGTGGAAAGCTAATGCCTCACCTATTCTATGATATTGATAAGGGTGGAAGAAGGCCAAGACATGCCAAAAACCATTGAGCTCCGATCCAAACTAGGTAAATGAGTACAGAAACTGGACTACAAAAATTTTCCCTTTACCTATTTCCATTGTAAGAAAGGACACATTGCTAAATCATGTCCAGTATTCCAGAGCCAAGAGAAAGAAATGAAAGCTAGACTAGCACTAAGAAAGAAAAACAATGGCAAAAATAACAGCCGGGAATGAGAAGACTCAACAAGTGAGAAAAATATCCCCTAGGATGACACTGAGGCCAAAACCCAAAGAGTATGGAAGAAAAAAGAACAGGCTGAGACCACTTCAGTAATCTAGGAAATCAGGGTTGGAAAGGAAACAATAGAAGAAGGGGAGTTCCCTAGACAATAGTTTAAAATCCAAGAAACTAGAGGAGAGACCCCCCTTTTGGAGGGAATAGGCTTGGAAGTCAACATCTAGAAAGAAATCTCAGAAGAGATGAGGGATGATATTCTGGTTGAAGGAGGTGACTCATGTCCTAGCACTACATTTATTTCCATTATTCTAGACTCCCTTGTTTCCCCTCTCAAAGAAGGATTTTCTAGTCCAAAACAAAGCACGCACAGAGGCACTCCCTCTTAAGACTTCCAAACTCATCCTAAGAAGTAGGCTTCAAGGAAGGTTCTACAAATGGAAGAGCTGATCAGTACTGCCTCCCCTAGCTAGTTTACCAAAATGGAAGAGCTCTTCACAAAGTACAAAGAAGGAAAGGAGGGTTGGACTACGGTCCAAAAGAAGAAGAAATCTAATAGCAAAGACCTATCACCTATTTCCCCTACAGCTACCAGAAGTAGAAACAAAGCATGTGTGGGGTCAAACCAAAAATCTAGGTAGAAAGAGGGATAGCTAGATCAGGCAAGAAGAAGCCAACAAGAACATAGCAGATGGGACTTAGAAAACCATCCAGACAGTCTGCACCTCCAATAAGAAATGAAAGTCATATCCTAGAACATATGTGGGCTAAAAAGCTCACACAAGTAGGATGTAATAAGAAACATGATAAGGGACCACAGACCTGAAATTTTCTTAATCCAACAAACTAAGATGGAAAATGACAAGATAAAGTGTATCAGTTTTAGTAAAATCATGGAAAAAAAAGAAATCAGTTTAGATAGAGCCTCCAGAGGCCATATGACCATGTGGAATTCTTTTCATCTCAGAGCTCAAGTCATCTATGAAGGAGGTAACCTTTTTCTCGTGTAATTTACAAAAATCAAAGATAATGAAAGTTGGTTTATATTGAATATTTATGCTCCTAATACCAAGAGAGATAGAAGGGCCTATCAGGATAAGATTAAAGGAAGTTTGGCCTCCTTAAAGATGACTAAGGGAATAATCATGGGGGACTTGAACACTCCCCTCAAAGAAGGGGAAAAACATGGAGGGATGGCCCCTGACCTAGAAAGTAGGCAAGACTTAATGGATTTCATCAACGACCAGGCTCTTCTCGATATGGATCTCCAAGGAGCTAATTTCACCTGGTCCAATAGGTGATTAGGTAGGGATTTCATCCAAATCTAATTCAATCAAGGCTTGATCACAATGGGATGGTTGAATCACTATTCTCTTAATCTCTTTTCTTTGGTTAGAGTTGGCTCTGATCATTCTCCCATTTCTCTTTCCCTAGACCAAGTTTCCACGAAAAGGAACTTTCCCTTTAGATTTGAAAAAATGTGGGGTTCTCACCCAAACCTATGAATAAAATAAGAGAATGGTGGAAATTTATGTTCAAGGTACTGCTATGTTTAGAGTGGCAAAAAAGATAAGGAATATCAAATTCAATGTCAAAAATTGGAACAAGGAGGAATTTGGCCATATCTTTACTTCCAAAGACAAGATGCTCACTAACCTAAACCTCATTCAAGAAGAAATAAAAAATGGGATATGATGAAGAAATATTGAATAAGGAGAAATCTATCCTAACTGAATACCATAACATCATTGGGTAGGAGGAAACTTTCTAGAAGCAGATAACAAGGTCCATTTGGTTAAGGGAAGGAGACCAAAATACTCATTTCTTTCACCTTTCTATAATGAGGCACAAAGCTGCTAATAGGACAAGAAGTATCAAGAAGGGAAATTGAGTTCTGAAGGAGGATAAGGACATTGTAGAGGAAGAAGTAGCTTACTTTTATTATCTCCCAAATCTAAAGACTAGGAGCTATCTAAGAAAGATCAGGTTAAACTACTCAAAAACATTCCAAAAATTATTATAGAAAGATAAAAAAAATCCTTTTGTTCAATTCTAGACATGACTGAGGTCAAGAGAGCCCTTGACTCTCTTCCTAGAGATAAAGCCCCTAGTCTTGATGGCTTTCTTGTGTTATTTTTTCATATCTTCTGGGAAGTGGTGAAAGAAGATGTGGTTAAAGTGATGTAGGAATTCTTTGGCTCAAAAAATCTCCTCAAAGAGCTCATTGCTACTTTCCTGGTGCTTATTCCTAAGTCTTTAGGAGAGAATTCTTTTGAGCTTTCCAGACCCATAAGCCTATGCAACTCTTTCTTCAAGATCATATCAAAGGTTATCACTTCTAGGATTCTCAAAGTCCTCCCCTCCTTGATTTTGTAGCAGCAATCAGGCTTCGTGCCTGGCAGATAGATCATAGATTCCATAATGATGGTGCATGAAGTAATCCACTCCTTAGAAGTAGGAAAAAGGGAAGGATTTCTTCTCAAGCTTGATCTTTCCAAGGCTTACAATCAGGTTGACTAGCAGTTTCTTCTCAAAGTTATAGAAGCTTTTGGCTTCAACTTCGATACTTGCAAAATTCTCCAGCAAAAAACTTCAACCCCTTCTTTGGTGGTCATGATATATGGTTCCGCGTATTCCTTTTTCAAACCTACCAGGGGCCTGAGGCAAGGGGATCACCTATCCCCAATTATTTTTATCATCCTTGCTGAGTGCCTAGGAATACTCACCTCTACTTCAAAAAGGGAGGGGGACCTGAAAGGCATCAACCCTTCCTGAGGTAACAATGTTTTCTCACACCAGCAGTTCATGGATGACACCATCCTTGGAGGAGAGGCCTTGTTGGGAGAAGCTAAAGTGGTGAAGGATCTCCTAAATGATTACATCAGAGTGACTAGTCAATCCATTAATTGGAATAAAAGTTACATCTTCTTCACCAATACCCCTCAGGGAAGATAGAGGAAAATTGCAAACATCTTGGGATGTGGTATTAACTCCTTCCCATCCTCTTATCTGGGTCTACCATTAGGTGTTAAACCTCCAGAAGCCTTCTAGAATAAACTTATAGACATATTCAACAAGAATCTTGTAGGTTGGAAAGGGGTCCCTCAGTCGGGTAGGTAAGATTCAGTTGGTCAAATCTACTCTACAAAACATCCCAACCTACACTCTCAGCCTCTTCTCCATTCCTACTAAATTTGTGAAGGCTATGGAAAGAATTCAGAGAAGATTCCTTTGGTTAGGCACTGAGGACCACAAGCACATCCCTCTTATTGCCTGGGACAAAGTTTGTTGCAAAAAAAATGCTGCTAGTCTTGGAATTAGGAAATTAAGACTGTTCAACAAAGCTCATCAAGCCAAACAGATATGGAGAATGTTCAACAAAAAAGGGGAGTGGTGTGATACCATTGAAGAAAAATACCACTCACACAACTCAATAAAACTCTTTTTTGAAGAGATAGAATCCTCGAAAGGATCTATAGTATGGAATGATCTCCTCAATGCTAAGGAGTTGGTAAAATCAACAGCTAAATGGAAGATTAGGAATGGACAATCTATAAGCTTCTAGAATGACAATTGGCTTCAGATGTGTTGCTTGAGAGAATGTGAGACTCTCAATACCTGGAGACATGTTTTCACCCAAATTTATGGTTCCCAAGTCAGAAAATACATAATGGATGACAAGTGGGTGGATCTCTCCTAGATCTCTCAAGAACTGATTCCTTTGATGAAAGCCCTCAATGTGGTCACTCTCTCCTCAGCTCAGGACAAGATCATTTGGGAGGAGTCTCCTAAAAATATCTTCATAGTGGCCTCTACCTATTCCTTGCAGATACCTCAAATTCAAGAACCTAAACCACTATGGGCCAAAGCCTGGGTCCTTGGCCGTACTCCAAAAATCAATTTTTTCTTTTGGCTCCTACTCCAAAACCATATCCTTACAGTTGATAATCTCATCAAGCATGACTTTGATGGAGGACCATCTCAGGTCCTTGGAAATCCTATGTCACCAAAAACAATTTGGAGTTTTTGTCTATCTTGCTCAGTTTCTGCTTTGACCAAGTCGGACAGTTCTCTCCTGGGTGGTCAGTTATTTCATTGGTGCTCGGCATTGCTTGTCTGCTACTCGGTTATATTTCTTACTGATGGGTCTAGTTTTGTTTCCTATTGTGGCCAACTTGTGAATTTATATTTAATCATGGAATTAATGCTATAATCCCTCATTGGGAAGTTTGTGGTCCCAGATTTGACCGCTACTTCCATTAATTATGGATCTGAAGGCTGACTCAACACAGTAGCTTCTTGTATAAATGTAGATGTTTGGTTATAGTTTAGGAGTTAGTTCAAAGAGGAGATGGTAGACATTAGAATTGAGATTTTTAATAGATCCTCGCATGTAGGACTTCTATAATTCATTGTAATATTAGGCCCTAACTGGGAAGGCCTTACAACTTGGCATGTATGATTCAAATTGATGATAATAAATGAAAGGATCTGGTACTCTCTCTCTCTCACTCTTGTTTTTTGTTTCCTTATGTGTGTTGTAGGCTTGGATCATTAGGGTGCACCATCCTTTGGCCCCTCTTTCTCACTACCTTGCATCAGGTGGTATTAGAGCGAGGTGAGATCTTGATCTAGGTCTGCAGATCTAGGTTTGTAGGTTCCTCTCGAAGCCCTAGTTGATTGTTGTGGGGAGGTAGATTTCTATCTAACCTACAATTGCATAGGGTTGTCAAGATGGTTCATGGGAGGTGAGATGTAGATTCAAGATTGGAAGATATGCTAAGACAACTTTCTACTAGATTAGAAGCAGTAGAAACAGCCCAAAGAAGAGGCAAACATCTTGAAGATCTTAGTGATGATGAAATTGAAGAAGAATAGGTGAATGCAGAACCTACTCCTGTTATGGATCAAGGTGAAGAAATATTTTTGAAGGCTTTGACAAGTCTGAAGTCAACACCACATTTCAATCCTCCTGAGTATAGTGGAAAGCTGGATTCTGATGAATTAGTGGACTGGATCACTGAGATGGAAAAGTATTTTGAATATGAAAACATCCCTGAGGATAAGAAGTTAAAAATTGCAAGCACAAAGTTGAAAAGTCATGCATCCTTATGGTGGGAACATATGTAATTGGATAGAAAAAGGAAAGGTAAAGAAAAAATCAAGGTATGGAGTAAAATGGTCAATAAATTGAAAGGAAAGTTCTTACCCTGTGATTTTCAGATTAACCTAGTTTGGCGAATGCAAAGTTTGAGACAAAAAGATAGCTTGGTAAAAGAGTATATTGAGGAATAATATAGATTAGATATCAAATTTGGACATGATGAAGATGATGTGGAAAGAATTGGCATATACCTGAATGGTTTGAGGGTTTACATCCAAGAGGAAATTAGTATGGTCAAATTGGAGAACATTGAAGAGGCTTATCAATTTTTTTTGAAAGTGGAGGATAAATTGAACAAGAGACATGAATAGAGATAGAGAGGTTGAGGTGGTAGATTCCCTAGAGGAAGAGGTAGATCTAATGGTGAAATTGGTAGATCTGAACTAGAAAAGACAAATCTAGATAAAGGCAAGATCGAGTGGAAAGGTGAAAGTTCTAGAGGCAAAGGTAGTAACTACCGAGGTGGTTATGGTAGAGGAATTTTCTGAGGAACTTGTTATAATTGTGGAGAATAAGGACATAGATCTTTTGAATGTACATAGGCTAGTAAGAAAGCTGGTAGTAGTAGAAATGCTTTGGTCCAAGAAGAGTCATTAAATGAACTTGAGAAGGAAAATAACTTGATGGTAAGGAGAGCACTGTGGAATGAAAGCAAGAAGGAAGATATGATAAGGACAAGTTTGTTCAAGACTAGATGTAGAGTTTCTGACAAAGTTTGGAAGGTAATCATTAACAGTGGTAGCTTGGAGAACCTGGCATCTAAAGAGATGGTCACAAAATTATAGTTGGAAAGGTTGGTATATCTGAAGCCCTATCAGATTTCATGGATCAAAGATGAGCATACACTCCTGGTAAGTGAACAATGTTATGTGAATTTGAAGATTGGAAAATACTATGATAAGGTGTTATGTAATATCATGCCTATGGATTGTTGTCATATTTTGTTGGGTAGACCTTGGCAATATGATAGACATGCTATATATGATGGGAGATTGCATAAGTATACTATTTTGGCTGATGGAAAGAAATAAATCTTGTTCCCATTGATGGAAGAACTTGTTAGTAATGTTTGCACATTTGTGAAAGTTTGCTTGATGAAAGGAAGGAAGTTTGTTAATTCTTTTAAGAGGAATGATGTATGTTTTTTTGTGATTCCTAATAAGCCAAGTAAGAAAGAAAACAAAGGATAATGTCCCTAAGGAGATTGATAAGTTACTCACCGAGTATAGTGATATCATTTCTAATAATGTACCTGATGGTTTTCCACTGAAAAGAATCATTTATCATTGTATGGATTTAATCCCTAGAGCTAGTTTACTGAATAAGGCACCTCATCAGTTGACACCTACCGAGAATTAGGAATTGAATTGACAGATTCAAGAGTTGCTAGAAAAAGGTTTGATCAAAGAAAGTTTGAGTCCTTATGTAGTACATGTTGTATTGGCACCAAAGAAGAATGGAGAATGGAGAATGTGTACTGATTCTAGTGCAATCAATAAAATAAAAAAGAAGTATAGGTTTCCTATACTAAGAATGGATGATATAATGGACAGTTTGATTGGAGAAAAGTATTTCAAAAAGATTGATTTGAAAAGTGGGTATCATCAGACAAAAATTAGAGAAGGTGATGAATGGAAGACTGCTTTCAAGACAAAAGAAGGTTTGTATGAGTGGTTGGTTATGCCCTTTGGTTTAACTAATGTACTGAGTACTTTTATGAGGTTGATGAATGAGGTTTTGAAGAAATTCTTGGGTAAGTTTGTGATTGTATATCTTGATGATATTTTGATATTCAGTAAGACCAGAGAAGAACATTTGTTGCATGTTAGACAAGTTTTACAAAAATTGAAAGAGAAGAAGTTGCTGATAAATCTGAAAAAGTGTTCATTCATGAAAAAAGAAATTGTGTATTTGGGATTTGTTATTTTAGCTGATGGTTTGAAGATGGATCTTGAAAAGGTTGAAGCTATTTTGAATTGGCCTACACTTGTTAATGCTAGTGAGGTAAGATCATTTCATGGTTTGGCAAGTTTTTACCAAAAATTCATAAGGAATTTCAGTTCAATTTGTAATGCTATGACTGAGACTATGAGAGGAGACAAGAGAGAATTCAAGTGGACACATGGCACTGACAGAAGTTTGGAGACCCTGAAGCAGAAGGTTGTTGAATTACCTATTTTGGCATTACCTGATTTCAGTAAAGTATTCCAAGTAGAATGTGATGCAAGTGGAAGTGCAATTGGAGCTATGTTGAGTCAAGAAGGTAAACCTATTGCTTTCTTTAGTGAAAAGTTGAATGATGCTAGAAGGAAATATTCTATGTATGATCAAGAATTCTATGATATCGTTCAAGCACTGAAGAAATGGAGACATTATTTGATACTAAGTGAATTTGTATTGTATATTGATCATAAGGCCTTACAATATTTGGGTAGTCAGAATAAATTGAATAGGGACATATGAAATGGGTTGAGTATTTGCAGAGTTATACATTTATGATAAAGCATAAGACTAGAGTCACTAACCAAGTTGCTGATGCATTGAGTAGAAGAAGATCTTTGATGACCGAGATGAAAATTGAAGTTCTTGGTTTTGATGTTATGAGAGTTTTGTATGAAAATGACCTTGATTTTTCTAAGCCATGGAGAAAGTGCAAAGCACCTATTTCAGATCAACAAGATACTAAATGGGATGAATATTTCATTCAAGAATGTATGTTGTTCAAAGGTATTCAGTTGTGTATACCAAGAGGAATAATGAGAACTAATTTGATAAAAGAGAAACATAGTAGCAGTTTGGTTGGACATTTTGGTATTGATAAAACATGGAATTTTCTTAAGGAGAAATACTATTGGCTGCAGTTGTATAAAGATGTTTAGAAATTTGTGAAAAGTTGTGGAATTTGTCAAGTTGCAAAAGGAGTAAGTTAGAATACTGGATTGTATACACTGATTGTTGTTCTTGAGAAACCTTCGATTGATATCAATATGGACTTTGTTCTTGGCTTACTAAAGACAGTAAGAGGTAATGATTCTATATTTGTTGTTGTGGATAGATTTTCAAAGATAGCACATTTGATACCTTGTAGAAAGACATTAGATGCAGTACATGTATCAGATCTTTTCTTTAAGGGAATTGTCAAATTGGATGGATTACTGAGGAGTATTATCTCTGACTGAGATAGTAAATTTTTTGGTTATTTTTGGAAAACACTTTGGAAGAAATTTGGCACTAAATTGAAATATAGTTCTACATTTCACCCACAAACTGATGGATAGACTAAGGTTATGAACAGGAGTTTGGGAAATCTTTTGAGATGTTTAGTTGGAGACACACTGAGTAATTAGGATTATGTATTAGCACAAGCAGAGTTCACATATAACAATTCAATGAATAGGAGTAATGGGAAGACACCATTTGAGCTTGTGAATGGGACACAACCGAGAGGAATATCTGACTTGAGAGACATTACTAATGAGAATAAGAGAAGTACTAAAGGAGTAAAATTTGCTAAGTACATGAAGACATTGCATGAAGATGCGAAGCTGAAGCTGGAAGACAATAATCAGAAATACAAAGATAGAGTTGATAGATCAAGGAGACATAAGACTTTTGATGTTGGTGATGAAGTGATGATTCATTTGAGGAAAGGTTGATTTCCTGTTGGAACATATGGAAAGTTGAAGATGAAGAAGTTTGGACCTTGCAAGATTTTGAGAAAATTTGACAGTGGAATTGCATATGAGATTGAGCTACCTAATGACATGGACATATCCTTGATTTTCAACATTGTTGATTTATATGAGTATCATGAACCTGATGAAGAAGTAACAGTGCCAGTAGAATATCCTAAGAAGCAGAATGATGAAGTTGAACAAATTTTGAAGGAAAGAGTTGGCAAAAGTACAAGGGGAAAATAGTACATGGAATATCTGGTTAAATGGAAGAATAGACCGATAGAAGATAGTTCATGGATTTCATAGTTTGAGTTGGATGCAACTCAGACTAGACCTACCAAATGATTCAAAGAATCATTTCTAAATAACCCTAGGTGTCTGATGCAGGAGCATCTTGGGTCCTTGGCAATCTTGTGTCACCAAATAAAATTTGGAGTTTTTGTCTGTGTTGGTTAGTTTCTTCTTTGACCAAGTTGGTCAATAGTTGGTCAGTTTCCTTTGGTTATCGAGTGTGGTTAGTTCTCTCCTGGATGGTCAGTTATTTCACTGGCGCTCAACATTTCCTATCTGCTGCTTAGTTATCTTGCTTACTGATGGGTCTAGTTTTGTTTCTTGTTGTGGCTGACTTGTGCATTTATATTGGATCATAGAATTAATGTTGGAATCCCTAATTGGGAAGTGTGTGGTCCTAGATTTGACCATTACTTTTGTTAATTATGGATCTAAAGGCCAACTCAGCTTGGTAGCTTCTTGTATAAATGTAGATGTTTGGTTGTAGTTTAGGAGTCAGTTCAGAGAGGATATGGTAGACATTAGAATTAATATTTGTAACAAATCCTTGTATGTTTGTGGACTTCTATAATTCATTTTAATATTAGGCCCTAACTAGGAAGGCCTTATAGCCTAGCATGTATGATTCAAATTGATGATAGTAAACAAAAGGATCTGGCACTCTCTCTCTCACTATTGTTGTTTGTTGCTTCTGTATGTGTGGTGCAGGCTTGGATCATTAGGGTGTGCCATCCTTTGGCCCCTCTTGCTCCCTACCTTGCATTAGGCTTCCAGATCCCCAATAGGTGTGTGCTTTGTAGATGTCAAGAGGAATCAGTGGATCACTTGTTTATTCACTATTCTTATCTAAGTAACATCTGGGAATGCCTGCTCTTGATCCTAGATTTATCCTGGTACTTTCCCCTATCTTTCCAAGATCTCCTTTCACAATAGGATTTTACCATGTTTAATCTGGACTTCTGATTATTTTGCTCTTGGATCCTTCCTCACCTCTACTCAAGAGTTTGGAAAGAGCGTAAGAACCATATTTTCCATGATTTCTCCTCTCCCCTAATATTATTTTTGAAAAGATTCAATTTGCAGTAGAGGAAAACTATTTTTTGTGGAAGCACTAATAATTTTGTAGGAAACACCCAAGAAGTGACTTGGGAGAAAAGATAGAACTGCATAATGGAGATAGGTCGACTTTGACCCTCATAAAAGGTCAAAGGCTAGATTCTTTTTTTGAAGGTCGATTCTATCTTTGTTCGTAGATCTTAGAAGTTCACCAAAAAAGGTATCCAAATTGGCTCTCAAATCTGAAATCCGGCACCTATACTTGCAAGAAAATGGGGGTTTTTGTTGTATGGGGGGTTTGCCTTAGACAAACCCTAGTTTAGGAATTAACCTTGAAATTGAATTGAAATGTAGTGTGCATAAACAAAGTAATTGAAACAAATCACCTTGGCTATGTTGAAGTCTTTCTAGAGGATTCGAATCCTCAAATCCACAAGTAGGAATGCTTCAATGGATGTAGAATGAATGTAGGATGTCTGCAATCAATGGAATTTGATCTTCACCACCAATCTTGAATTGATCTTTTCATATGAGAAGGCTTGGATGAATGTAGAAGGATGGATCTTCAAGGGGGCTCCAAAGAGATTGAATCCTTCAATAGCTAAAAATGGATCTCCTTGATGGATGGATGCTTGGACACTTGAATGCTTGAAGACTTGCAATTTCTTGAGATGAGATGAGATATGAAAAATTGATTCCCAAAACTTGATGTAGAGATCCTCTCACAAAGCTTGATGATCAAAATGAGAGAGGAAGGCCTCCTTTTATAGTGAACTAGGGCACAATCCTCTAGAGGGGTCACCTTGGAGAATTAAATCCCAATTAGGTCCTAACCTTTAGAAAATACCTAGATTAAATACAATTAGAGGATTTACCATTCTGAAACCCGAAATGGCCGACCCCGAGGTGGGAAAACAAATATCCCGAAAGCTCTATACCTAAAAATCAAGGATTCTGGAAATTTGAAGGAAGCAGGAAAAATTGAGGTTGGGACTAACTTGGTTAGGTTTGAGTTTGATCCTGACCTAGTCAGGTTTGACCTCGAATCTGACCCTGGTCCCAGATCTAGTTAGAATCAGGACAAAAGGTCCCAGGGATGCCCAGAGACCTAGAAATGATACCAGAACAGGACAGAATGCCAGGGATAAGCATAAAATCATATGATGACTATGATGAAGGCTAGGAGGACCTATTTCTAAGTCCTACCTAGAAAATATAGCCATGGAAGATGGAAATTTAAGAGAATCCTTGAGATCCTATCCCTAATTTCACCTAGAATGAAGAAATCAAGTGCAAAAAAGAAGCGAAAAGCGGGGGGAAAGCCAAATACATGAAAAGACCTAATCAAGGCACTTAACATGACCCCAAACCACTTACTCATAGGGGTAAATTCTCTTACCATGGAAGTGCTTCCAATTTAAGATGATACATTAAGCCCCCACTTTAGCAAGAGTATGGACTCGATGCAAACTCTTGGTAAAGGAGATCAGAGTGAAAAGATAATCTTATCGTAGTCAAAGGGACAAAGAGAAACCTGAAGCTCCTAGGGACTCAAGTCTTGGTCGACTCCTAGATCAGAGTAAGAGAGACATCTCTAGAGAGGGGAAAAAAGAGTGTGATTACCTCACCCAATGAGAACTTAAGTCCCATTGTGAACCACACAAGGACATGACGCAACTGGAAAGATGAATTGAACTACCTAGTGAATGTGGCTACTCACTAGTCAACCCATCAAGGATTCATCCTTAGGAATATTCTATTCCATAAGAATAAAACCAAAAAATATAAAAGAGATCCAGTCTTAAGGACACCTTCGACCTTAAGGGATCAAAATATATATGTGTGTTTGAAACTAGAAGGATCAACAGATCCTAAAATATAAATCCATGCTTTAAGGATTAGTTACTAATCCAAAAAGGGAAAAAGTATCTTGAAAAATATGTGCATATTGAAAAGTGCATGTGTGCAACAGGTGAGCAGAGCGTATGCCCCCACATTAAAGTCATTACTGACACTTTAACAGGAGCAATGGCTTTAACGAAAACATAAACAACTCCACTGATTACCTTTCCACATCGAGATGCCCCCAGATGAAGACAAATCAAAGGAAATATCACAGAAACATATAGAGAAGAGAGAAGGGATTTACCTTCTATGGGGTCAGTATGATCATAAGATAATATATATATGATATTATTTCATATGAATTGACATCATTCCCCAAAGAAAGTAGAACTACGATCACAAAGGAGGAAAGATCACATAAGATATATGAAGGAGAATCTTTTCATACCATGACATGGAGACTTAAAAGAATTAGTGCTACCATATCTCAAATCCAAGCAGATTACACAAGGAAACATTGATGAACAATAGCACAAGTACAACATAACATTGAATAATACAGAGAAGAATAGAGATACATATATAAGAATTTGAACAATAGTTTCGATTCCTTCATCACCTTGTACCAAATAAGTAACAAGGATTGTATAAAAGAATCTAACAACATTGAGCAAACACATTATGGGAGAAATACAATACAACAGGCAAACACACAACAAAGCTACCATGAAGGACTAGCCAATCAAGCATGCCACCTACTCTCCCCATCTCGTTGTATATCATTTAAGGAAGGTGGGTAACTTGCAAGAGGGACTATATCCAACACAGTAGGAAAGATAGCTAGTTCCAAACAAGGATCCTCTTGGGAATCACTATGTTTGACACTAGGTGTAAGAGTCAATTGTGATGAAAGCATATTAGGTAAATCAATGTCAATGTCAATAGTCTCATATTCATCATTAACATTATCAATATCATCAAGAGTATCTTCTTCACCCAAATTAATCAAAATAGGATCTAAGATATGTATAGAATCATCATAATCATGCATGTGAACATCATTATTAGTAACAACCTCTTCTAACACATCATGGATAGGTTTATCTAAGGAAGGTAGAGATCTTTGAAGAATAGAATTATGAGCGTTAGGATGAGCACGATGCTTTTTATGACGTTCATTAGTAGATCGATTATGTTTTGATTTATTTGAAATAGGTTGAGAAATAGGAGGAACAATCTTAGGATCATTCACAAGTTCTTTAGGAAGATCCATAGGATTAGAAACAATAGGAGAAACAATCATAGGATCTTTGATAGGTTTGGTAGAAGGAACTTTATTAACAAAACTAGAAGCCATAGTTAAAGGAGGTATAGAAGGTGTAGGTAAAAGACCACGATTAAGATCCATAGGAGGTATGCTTAATTTAAGAATATTATGATGTTTATAAGCTTGATATGATCGAAAAAGATTATCAGGTCAAGGAGGACATGAATTAGGTAATGAAGGCCAAAATAAATCAAGAGCAATACATTCTCTAGGCTTGGAAGGTTGATATATACTATGATTAACTATCTTTATTTCATTATCATGAATGAACTTAAGACACTTATGGATAGGTGAAGCAACAACATGCATGGTAGTCAACCAAGGCAAACCTATCTTAACTTGGAATTGATCAGAAGTAGGAACCACAACAAAGGTAGTGTTCACAATTTTTCCACAAAGTTCAACTAGTAAGGTAATAGAACCAAATGATGGATAAAGAAAACCATTGCAAGTTTAAATCCACACATTCGATGTATCATAAGAATCATGTTGTAATCTTTTCATAAAAAGATTTTCTTTAGTAATGACATTGACTAAAGATGTAGGATCAACAAGAAAACCATAAATAGGTTTCTAAGAAATCCTAGTAGAAATGTAAAGGGGACCATCAGGAGCTCTAATAGTCTCAGGATTATCAAAGGTAATCAAAAGTTCCTGAGGTCTTTTATTCATAGGTTGTTGTCAAGGCTTAGGTTGAGTTTTCAATTTAGGTTTAGGTTTTGGTCGAGATTGAAGTTGAGGTTGAAGTTGAGGTTGAGGTTGAAGTTGAGGTGGAGATACAGATTGACAAACATGCTCCACTTGATTAACAACATGATTGAGATCATCCATATTTGAATCATACATAATTTCCATAGCAGATGGTTGAGAAATAGTATTAGTATCATGCATAGGTAAAGGATTCTTATAGATTTGAAGGTTCTGATTAGGAGGAGAGATAGATTTGTTCCCACTACTATCCAGATTGTCAACAGATAAAGCTTTAGAATCAATTAAGTCTTGAATCTTATGTTTTAAAGAATAAAATTTCTCAGTATCATGACCATTCTAACGATGATATTGATAAAAAGCATTTTGATCAAAAGATTTAGCTGCAATCATAACAGGTAAAAGAGGTCAAATAGGAGGTAAAGTAATCATATTAGCAGTTATCAACCTATTCATAATAGCATGTAAAGATTCAGAAAGAGGAGTGAATGTATGATTTAATAGAAAAGTAGTGGATGGAGAAGTTGAATTGTGAGATACAACAACTTGATCAGCAACTGCATTCTCTTGTTTATTTATCTTGACATAGTTGTTGAATTTTTTAAATTTGTTTGGATTAGGAGTAGCATCACTCTTATCAACTAGAACAGGAGCCATTGTAGTGTTGCTCTCAAATTGAATCACTTGTAATTGATAATGATGAAGCACTGCACAAAGTTGTTTAAAAGAGGTAAATTCAGTAAGAAAAATCTTATCTGTAATGTCCTTGCCAGGGAACCCATAAGGAATCAGGTCTTAAGACCAAAATTTGCAACTAACAAATTTTTTTTTAACATTAAATCATTAGTACATCACATTAACATTCCTTAAGGTTCCCTTAATGAATTCCTTTGCTAACATATTTACATTACTTATCCAAATTGAATTTCATTTCCTTTCTTTACTTTCACATTTAGAACTTAAGAGATAGAGTAAGAAAATAACATTTCATTTACAATTATATTCCTTACTTAATATACTAATTTCATTTCACCTTCCTACACATTGAATAACTATTCATTACAAATTACATTTCAACCTTATCATAATAAATATTTTCCTTTCATTGCAACAAAGAAGAGATAGAAAAGATCATTCAACATTACATTGTACATTTCCAACTTTGCTCTTTCAAATAATAACCCTTGAAATCAAACCTAGTACTATCCCTCCCAGTTACATTTCTTTTCTTTTCAATTACATCATTTGATAATAAATCTCATTGCAATAACAAATACATGAAAAACCCAAAGGCATTACAACATATCTTTACATCTTTATTTTTAGTCACAATGATACAATATAAAGATCTTCATAGAATTTGAACATATCCAAGTCACGAGCCATGAACAGGACCTCGAAAGATTTTTGCCACCCAACCATGTGGAACTGGTGAGGTTCCACCCCCTGTGCTAGGAGATAGAACCAAGATACTTACAAGGCCCTAAGCAATCTAAGGTTCAAAAGATAAAGAAATCCAAGACCCAAAAGAACATAAAATATCATCATACTATAACATAGAGGTCAAGGTTCTAGGATACCACCTAAGTGAGTGTCATCACACAACCTATGTATTGGGATCCACCCTGGCAACCATGTAACCCCGGTCCCCCTTTTATGAATAGGGATCCACCCTAGCAGTTATCCCTGGTCCTGGTACTCCAATCAAGTTTGTGTCGCCATTATTATATTCTCTTTCATTATCTTTTGAATTCCCCCCTTCCCAGGTTAATTTTTTAAGGTTATCACTTTTTACAAACCCACCCATAGGATCATCTGGCAACCACTTAAGGGTTCCAACACCTATGGTGATCCACTCACTTATTGTCCCTATCCCTTACTCCACACACACACAAACCAAGAAAACCTCAAGTAATCTCAAAATGATCCATCTCATAGGTCTAGGGAACCCTCCGGTGCACTTGGGCCACCCGAACAAGTTCTAACCTTATATTATGGATTCTACCAAAAACCAAGTATGAACAAAAGCTTAAATTCAAAACCATGTATAGGAATTCATTAAACACAACATAAAACTTCCCACATGCATTGACACAACATTCCATAGCTTATTTCAAAAATCAAAGAAAAGTCTCA
>BSBK01003221.1:0-85000 GCA_027943335.1 Chamaecyparis obtusa | reverse complement strand
CTAGGGAAAGGAGAGGAAGATTCAGGATCAAAGGCACCCTTGAGTCTATGACTTCTTCTAACCAGAATGTTATTAGGACTAGTGGTAGTAAAGCTCATAAATCAATGTAATGCAAATGAACTAAATTAAGAACACATAAAGCATGAATATGAAATCTAATTAGCATGCAAGATCTAACACAAAGGAAAAATCTAATACTAACAAGATCAAAGGATAACACAATAAGGCATCCAATTCCATAATAAGAATAGAGAGGAATCTAACACCCAAAAAAGAAAGAGAGTAAGCTAGTTGGGTTCACCAAAATGAATAGAGGTAATTTGGAATCACCTCTATATGTGTACGTGTGTGGGGGAAATATGAGATTCACTCCTAAATCCAAATTCCCAAAGGAGAGATCCAATTTGATCAACCAAAAGGTTAATGCACAATCGAATCAATCTATGAAGAATATGAAAGAGAGAGAGAAACCCTATACTTTCCTATAGTTGGATTAAGCTTGAAATCTAAAATAATTGAAATGCAAATACTAACCTTAAATTATGGTAGATTTGAAAAATATCATTTTCTGATGTCTTTGTGTACTTTCAAGCAATTTTGCATCCTGTTCTGAATTGGAAATGTTGAGACAAAGAAAACCCAAAAATATTTCTCTGAGATGAGCTCAGGTCAACTTTGACCCTCATAAAAGGTCAAAGGCTAGATTGTTTAATTGAAGGTCGATTATGTCTCTATTCATAGGTTTAATTGAAGGTCAAATACTAACCTTAAATTAGGGTAGATTTGAAAAATATCATTTTCTAATGTTTATGTGTACTTTCAGGCAATTTTGCATCTTGTTCCGAATTGGAAATGCTAAGACAAAGAAAATCCAAAAATATTTCTCCGAGATAAGCTCAGGTCGACTTTGACCCTCATAAACGGCCAAAGGATAGATTGTTTAATTGAAGGTTGATTATGTCTCTATTCATAGATCTCAAAAGTTCACCGAAAAGGGTATCCAAATTCACTCTCAGATCTGAAATCTCGCACCCATACCTACAAAAAAATGGGGGGTTTTTGTTGTATGGGGGTTTGCCTTGGTCAAACCCTAGTTTAGGAATTAACCTTGAAATTGAATTGAAATGTAGTGTGCATAAACAAAGTAATTGAAACAAATCACCTCACCTATGTTGAAGTCCTTGTAGAGGATTTGAATCCTCAAATCCACAAGTAGGAATGCTTCAATGGATTTAAAATGAATGTAGGATGTCTCCAATCAATGGAATTTGATCTTCAACACCAATATTGAATTGATCTTTTCATATGAGAAGGCTTGGATGAATGTAGAAGGATGGATCTTCAAGGGGGCTCCAAAGAGATTGAATCCTTCAATAGCTAACAATGGATCTCCTTGATGGATGGATGCTTGGACACTTGAATGCTTGAAGACTTGCAATTTCTTGAGATGAGATGAGATATGAAAACTTGATTGCCAAAACTTGATGTAGAGATCTTCTCACAAAACTTGATGATCAAAATGAGAGAGGAAGGCCTCCTTTTATAGTGAACTAGCACACAATCCTCTAGAGGGGCCCCCTTGGAGAATTAAATCCCAATTAGGTCTTAACCTTTAGAAAATATGCCTAGATTAAATGAAATTAGAGGATTTACTATTCTGAACCATGATGGTTGACCCAGAGGTGGGAAAAGAAATATCCTGAAAGCCCGATACCCAGAAATCAAGGATTCTAGAAATTTGAAGGAATGGGGCAAAATTGAGGTTGGGATTGACCTGGTCAGGTTCAAGCTTGATCCTAACCTAGTTAGGTTTGAGATTGATCTTGACCTAGTCAGGTTTGAGCTCAATCCTGACCTAGTCTGGTTCGACCTTGAATCTGACCCTAGTCCCAGATCTAGTCAGAATCAGGATAGAAGGTCTTGGGGATGCCCAGAGACATAGAAATGATACCTGAATAGTAAAGAATGCCAGGGATAAGCATAAAATCCTATGATGACTATGATGAAGGCTAGGAGGACCTATTTCTAAGTCCTACCTAGAAAATAGAGCCATGGAAGAGGGAAATTTAGGAGAATCCTTGAGGTCCTATCCCTAATTTCACCTAGAATGAAGAAATCAAGTGCAAAAAAGAAGCGGAAAGTGGGGAGAAAGGAAAATACATGCAAAGACCTAATCAAGGTGCTTAAAATGACCCCAAACCACTTGCTTGGAGGGATAAATGCTCTTACCATGGAAGTGCTTCCATTTTAAGATGATACACATCCCTTTTCAAATCCTTAACAAACTTTCTTCCTTCCATCAAACAAACTTTCACAGATGTGGAAACATTAGTAACATGTTCTTCCATCAAAGGTAACAAGATTTGTTTTCTTCCATCAGCCCATACAATATACTTATGCAATCTTCCATCATATATAGCATTTCTATCATATTGCTAAGGTCTACCCAACAAAATATAACACTAATCCATAGGCATGATATCACATAACACCTTATCATAGTATTTTCTGATCTTTGAATTTACATAACATTGTTCACTTACCAAGAGTGTATGCTCATCTTTGATCCATGAAATCTGGTAGGGCTTGGGATGTTCCAACCTTTGCAATTGTAACTTTGTGACCATTTCCTCAGATGCCATATTCTCTGAGCTACCACTATCAATGATGATCATCCAAACTTTGTCAGAAACTCTACATCTGGTCTTGAACAAGCCTTTCCTTACCGAAGCTTCCTTTTTACCATCATTCCACAATTCTCTTCTTACCATCAAGTTACTTTCCTTCTCAGGTCCATTCCATGACTCTTCTTGCACCAAAGCATTTCTACTACTACCAGCCTTCCTACTAGCATTTCTACATTCAAAAGATCTATGCCCTTCTCCACAATTGTAACAAGTTCCTCATAAATTACCTCTATTATAATCACTTTAGTAGTTATTGCCTTTGCCTCTAGATGAACTTTCACCTTTCCACTCGGTCTTTCCTTTGTCTAGATTTGTCTTTTTAGGTTCAGATCTACCATTTTCACCATTGGATATACCTCTTCCTATAGGGAATCTACCACCTTGACCTCTCTATCTTTGTTCATGTCTCTTGTTCAATTTCTCCTCACCTTTCAAAGAAAATTGATAAGCCTCTTCAATGTTCTCAAACTTAACCAGACTGATTTCTTCTTGGATGGAAACCCTCAAACCATTCAGGTATCTATCAATTATTTCCACATCATCTTCATCATGTCCAGATCTGATATTCAATCTATAAAATTTCTCAGTATAATCCTTATCGTGCTATCTTTCTACCTTAGAATTTGCATTCCCCTAGCTAGGTTAATCTGATAATCAGTATAGGGTAAGAACTTTCCTTTCAATTTATTCACCATTTTATTCCATACCTTGATTTTGTCTCTACCATTCTTTTTCCAATCCAACTATAGATGCTCCCACAACAAGGATGCATGACCTTTCAACTTTGTGCCAGAAATTTTCACCTTCTTGTCCTCAGATACATTTTCATACTCAAAATATTTTTCCATCTCAGTGATCTAGTCCATCAATTCATCAGAATCCAATTTCCCACTATACTTAGGAGGATTGAAATGTAGTGTTAATTTCAAACTTGTCAAAGCCTTCAAGAATCTTTCTTCACCTTGATCCATCACAGCTGCAGGTTCTGCTTCAACTTGTTCTACTTCAATTTCATGATCACTAACATCTTCAAGATGTCTGCCTCTTCTTTGGGCTATTTTAACAGCTTCAACTCTAGCAGCAAGTTGTCTAAATAAGCTTTCCAATCCTAGATCCGCTTCTCACCTCCCACAAACCATCTTGGAAACCCTCTACAATTGTAGGTTAGATCACAATCTGCCCACAAAAATTCAACTAGGGCCAAGAAGGAACCTACGAACCTTGATCTACAGACCTAGATCTAGATCTCACCTCACTCTGATACCACCTGACGCAAGGAGGGAAGGATGGAGGGGCCAAAATAGTGGCACACCCTACCAAACCAGCCCCTTGCTCAACAACATGTGGAAACAACAACAACCAGTGAGAGAGAGAAAGTAGGATCATTCATATAACTCATAAAATAGACTGATACATCTCAGGTTGTAAGGCCTTCCTGGTTAGGGCTAGATATTACAATGAATTACATAAGTCCTCAAACATGCGAGGATCTGCCAAAAATCTCTAATTTTCTATCTTCTATCTTCTATCCAAAAAATTACTCCTAAACTCTAACCAAACATCTACATTTATACAAGAGGCAACCAAAATGAGTTCTCCTTAAAATCCATAATCAATGGAAGGAATAATCAGATCTAGGACCACACACTTCCCAATGATGGATACCAATATTAATCTGTAACCCATAATCAATGAACAAGTCACCCTCAACAGAACTCAAAATAAACCCATCGGTAAACAAGGGTTATCAAACACCAGACAACCATTACTGAGTGCCAAAGAAATTATCGAGCGCTAAAGAGATAACCGACCGACAATGGAAAACAAAGGAAATCGAGCAACACCAAACCAACTTAGTCAACACAGAAAAGTTCAAATATGTTTTTGGTGACACAAGATTTCCAAGGACCCGAGATGCTCCTGCATCACTTTTGATCTCCTTTATAAGGATGCTCCATTGCACCTTTAATTCATTCATTATTTGAGGATATTTTCTTCTTCATATTTTGAGTCAAACCCTTTCCCTCTTCTTGTCTCTACCTGCTTTTAAGAGGTTTTTGTATGTAGGTGATCTTCAGGTTTTGTGGATTTGTATTGCTCAAATCCTACAATTCTATACTTTGGGTAGGGTTGAGAACAATTATAGTGAAATTAGAGGATGTCAGAGATAGGAGATTCAAGAAGTTAGATGAAAATTTTAAAAATAAATAAGTTGGAATTTATTTTAGTTGTTGTCACAAAGAATTTAGGAATTGAAAGACCTTATGTAGAAGAGGAGCCCAAATTTGATCATAATAAAGTGAGGAGAAAGTTCTCAAGGTAGCTTCTTCATAGCTCAAGTGAAAATTGGCATTTAACCCTATAAAATAAATTAACACAAAGAAGCTAAACCAATAAATTTTATAGATGAAAGAAGATTATTGATCATGTACTAGTTATGTTGTGAAGGTTATGAATATACTTGGAATACAAATGTGTTATGCATATTTCTAAATAGATAGAGTTCATTTTTTTTTCTCATGTGCTATGAGAAAGAGGATTATGCAATAAAGCTATTTCTAGAAAAGGCAAAGCTAGAAAACACACCTTAATTGGTAATGCCTCTAGCTATTCTTCACACAAAAATACATACCAAGAATGCATAAGATATTATAACATCATCTTAATAAGACAATTTTAGTTAATTTGAGAGTGTCCTCGAACAGAGTGGAGTGGTGGTTGAGTTTGGAAAGGAATGTGAAATAATTGTCAAAATAGTACAAATGCACATAGATTTCAAAGTCATAAATCTCTCAATCTCTCAAAATTTGCATTGGCAGCCTAGTGACTCTAAATCTCTCAAAATTTGCATTCCACATAGTAAATGGAATCACTACCCTTAGGTATATTAACATATTGGGTAATTTTTCAACATTGGAACCTTTACACATTTGACAATCAAGATGAGAAGGTCCAACATCTCAATAAAGCACCTTGAATGTTGGGGGATCACAGGAAATTGAGACTTTGGAACTTGGTTGAAAGATACAAAATGTTCAATAGTATGTTGAGTCAGAGGGCTTCCTAACATGAGAAACATTGAACATGATCATGAATTTCTATGTTTATGAAGCTTAGAGAATGCTCGATAACCTGAATTAACATGGAAATGTTAGGGTTCATGAGTTGGCCTTTAATTTTCTAATCATGCTATCATTAATGAGGTATATAAAGAAATTCAAAATTGGTAAGTTTCAAACTTGTGGTTACACCTGGTAGACTCGTTAAGAACCTTTCAACTTCATCAGTAGACCAAGGCATATTGACAATTCTAACCTTATTTTGAATCTTTGTATAATTGAATTATGTTTTTTATTCTCTTACAAATAATGTATGCATTATACATTTATTTTATATTTATTATTATGTTATTATTTATATATTTTTATTGATTAATATATTTATTATGATGATATAAAAGTACCTTTTGCAAATTTGAGTGTTTGGAGACCTAGTCAAGAAGGAGCTTAACGTTGATTTGAGTGGCATTAGCTCAGTAATAGAACATATATACATAATTTTAAGCATATCTACAAATATATGTCTAATTCAGGTTTATTAGTATAAACACCTAATGCAATCAGAATATTCTTCTATTAATTAAATTATTATCTATTTATTTAATTGACTAGCCTCTTCTATATTATTTAATTAAATTTTTCTATTTATTTATATATTTATTTATAAATTTTATCATATAATTGAATAAATAATTAACATGCTGAAAATTTATGATATCAGGTAGTTATGGTTGCTTCAAATGTTGGGAAGAGGCCCTCACCTATTGAACATGTATGATGTTGGGTGGTTGGGTGAACTGAGTATTCTTTAGAGGACGACAATCAAGATGCAACATAGGAAGAGGAAATAGCTTCACCATGCACCAAGAGGCAGGGACTTCTACGACAATGGTGGTGGAAAAGAAAAATTGAATTTTGGTCAACCTATATGATCTTTAGGGTTTAGGGAGAAAAAAGATAAGAATGATGACTTACATTTTATAGATATGTTTTACTTTAAGCTCTATTTAGATGTAAGATTTTGTAGCATCATTATGGCTAAAAAATATATTTTTAGCTTTCTCTATCTACTTGAAGGGCATCTATTAGATTTTACATGTATATTTCTTATATTCTAATATTAATCGAAAATATCTCAGATTTGGTCCCTTATAAAAAAAAATATCATGTTATTTAATTACCCAGAGTCCTTTCAAAAAAAATTGCCAAATCTAAAATATATTTTGCAAGACTTTGTGGTTGAAGAACTCTGCCGAATCTTGAGTAGAGTCTTGAACCCTCTAACTTTTATGATATTTTCAAAACCACTTACAATTTGTGCCTTTAACTTTTTCAATTAATTGTTTTTCTAGACTCAAAACCATGTGAACTATTATGTGTAACAAGCCATGATGATATTGAGAATTATCAAATTTATTTATTTTATCCAAAGGTATCCTCACTGTTCTTAGGACACTTGTGACTCAACCCAATGATTCCACCATCACCTTACCTTGGGAATACCTTTTTTCCAAGTTGGGCCTTGGGAGGGTCTGTTGAGGCAAGACTAGCCCTCAGGAGGTTTCCAATGGAGCCTAAACGCATGGAACAACTGATTTAATCAAAGTAGAGAGAATCAACCTTGGTACCTATATGGGACAAACACAAGCCAACTATGCCACACATTTGGGAAAGAACTGTATATTATTAAAAAATATGTAATATGTACAATACATCATTATAATTCATTATTAATATGTAATGAATAGATGTAATTTAACAATGTAGCACCATTTAAAGAAATAGAATGAAACAATAATGTACTGTGTGCAATCTTCAGGTGATGCCTACTTCGATGGATCTCTTGCAGAGTAGGACTCTATAGATCCAAAAAAAAAGGATGGGGTCCCACGTGAAAAGGAGAAAGACCATGGAAAGGGGTTGGGGGTGGGGGAAGGGAAACTGGGCATTCCTCCAAGACCATCCACAACCACAAAGACCCAGACACATGACCGAGACAGTAAATCCATCAACTGTCAGTGGTCAAATCTCTTTGGGATTAAACCCACATGCAAGTCCTATTTCCCTTCTATTAAGGATTTATCAGACAAGGAAAAAAGGCAAAAATGCCATAGAGATTCTTGATGAACTAGTTGATCACAATATTGCAACCATGGATCAAACTCTAGTTTGCAAGTTTGTTGGATCAAGACCTAATATAGACATTCTTAGGATCTTTACTAAAAATAAATGGGATTTAAAGGGTCAAGTCCAGGTAACAGCCATGGTGAAGGGATTTTTGTCTTTTGAGTTCTCCTGTAAAGAGGACCTGGACAAAATCCTCTGTGCTAGAATGTGGGCCATAGGAAAGGTCACTCTAGCATTGCAAAAATGGACACCAATGCTCAACCAGCTCAATGTTTCCTTCTTTATCCAAGCCTTGGTGTTGGTCAACTGCCCAAACTTCCCCTAGAGTTCTAGTATGAAGATGGTTTTGATGAGATAGACAAATTCTTCAACACTCTTCTTTCGATTGATCTAGTGACACTGGAAAGGTGATGCCTCACCTATGCTAGGATCTTAATAGGGGTGGAAGAAGGCCAAGACATGCCAAAAACTATTGAGTTCTGATCCAAACTGGGTAAACAAGTGCAGAAACTGGACTACAAAAGCATTCCCTTTGCCTATTTCTATTGTAAGAAAGCAAGACACATTGCTAAATCATGTCCAGTGTTCCATAGCCAAGAGAAAGAAAGGAAAGCTAGACTAGCACTAAGAAAGAAAAACAATGGCAAAAATAATAGTCAAGAATGGGTAGACTCAACAAGTGAGAAAACTATCCCCCAAGAGGGCACTAAGGCCAAAACCCAAAGAGTATGGAAGAAAAAAGAACAAGCTGAGACCACTCCAGTAATTCAGGAAATCGAGGTTGAAAAGGAAACAATAGAAGAAGGGGAGTTGCCTAGAAAATAGTTTGAAATACAAGAAACTAGAGGAGAGACCCCCCTTTTGGAGGGAATAATCTTGGAGGTCAACATTCAGCAAGAAATCACGGAAGAGACCAAGGATGATATTCTAGCTGAAGGAGGTGACTCATGTCCTGGCACTACATCCATTTCCATTATTTTGGACTCCCTTGTTTCCCCCCTTGTAAAAGGCTTTTCTAGTCCACAATAGAGCACGTAGAGAGGCACCCCCTCTAAGGACTCCCAATCTTGTCCTAAGAAGCAACCTTGAAGGAAGGTTCTAAAAATGGAAGAGCTGATGGTTACTGCCTCCCCTAGCCAATTTTCCAAAATGGAAGAGTTCTTCACAAAGTACAAAGAAGAAAAGGAGGGTAGGAATATAGTCCACAAGAAGAAGAAATCTAACACTAGAGAATCATCACCTATTTCCCCTATAGCTACCAGAAGAAGAAACAAAGTAGATATATGGGTCAAACCAAAAAATCTAGGTAGAAAGAGGGCTAGCCAGATCAGGAAAGAAGAAGCCATCAAGAACATAGTGGATGGGACTCAAAAAACCATCCATGCAGTTTGCACCTTCAATAAGAAATGAAAGTCATATCCTAGAACATACGTGGGCTAAACAACTCACAAAAGTAGGATGTAATAAGAAACATGATAAGGGACCATAGACCTGACATTTTCTTAATCCAAGAAACTAAGATGCAAAAGGACAAGCTAGAGTGTATCAAGTTTAGTAAAGCCATGGAAAACAAAGCAACCAGTTTAGATGGAGCCTCTGGATGCCTTATGACCATGTGGAATTATTTCCATCTCAGAGTTGAAGTCATCTACGAAGGAGGTAACCTTCTTCTCTTGCAATTTACAAAAATCAAAGATAATGAAAGTTGTTTTATATTGAATATTTATGCTCCTAATACCAAAAGAGATAGAAGGGCCTATTGGGATAAGATTAAAGAAACTTTGGCTTCCTTAAAGCTGAATACAGGAATAATCATGGGGGACTTCAACACTCCCCTCAAAGAAGGGGAAAAATAGGGAGGGATGGCCCCTGACCTAGAAAGAAGGAAAGACTTAATGGATTTCATCAAGGACCAGGCTCTACTCGATATGGATCTTTGAGGAGCTGATTTCACCTAGTCCAACACGTGATTAGGTAGGGATTGCATCCAACTCCTATTGGATCAAGCCTTGATCATGATGCACTGGTTGAATCACTATTCTCTTAATCTCTCTTCTTTGGTTGGATTTGGCTCTAATCATTCTCCCATTTCTCTTTCCCTTGACCAGGTTGCCAAGAAAAGGAACTTTCCCTTCAAATTTGAAAAAATGTGGATTTCTCACCCAAACCTTCTTAATAAAATAAAATAATGGTGGAACATTGATGTTTAGGGTACTGCTATGTTTAGAATGGTGAAAAAGCTAAGGAATATCAAATTCAATGTCAAAAATTGGAACAAGGAGGAATTTGGCCATATCTTTACTTCCAAAGACAAGATGCTCACTGACCTAAACCTCATTTAAGAAAAAAAAAGAAAAAAGGATATGATGAAGAAAGATTGAATAAGGAGAAATCTATCCTAACTAAATACCATAACATCATCAGGTAGGAGGAAAATTTTTGGAAGCATAGATTGAGGTCCATTTGGTTAAGGGAAGGAGACCAAAATACTCATTTCTTTCACCTTTCTACAATGAGACATAGAGCTACTAATAGGATAAGAAGTATCAAGAAGGGATATCAAGTTATGAAGGAGGATAAGGACATTGTGGAGGAAGCAATAGCTTACTTTTCTTCTCTCCTTTCTAAAGACTAGGAGCTATCTAAGAAAGTTCAAGTTAAACTACTCAAAAACATTCTGAAAATTATTACAGAAAGCCAAAAAAAATCCTTTTGTTCAATTCTAGACATGACTCAGGTCAAGAGAGCCATGGACTCTCTTCTTGGAGACAAAGCCCTTGGTCCTGATGGCTTCCCTGTGTTCTTTTTTCATATCTTCTGGGAAGTGGTGAAAGAAGATGTGGTTAAAGTGGTGTAGGAATTCTTTGGTTCAAAAAATATCCTCACAAAGCTCAATGCTACTTTCCTAGTGCTTATTCCTAGGTCTTTAGGAGTGGATTCTTTTGAGCTTTTTAGACCCATAATCCTATGAAACTCTTTCCTCAAGATCATATCAAAGTTTATCACTTCTAGGATTCTCAAAGTTCTACCCTCCATGATTTCACAGGAGCAATCGAGCTTTGTGCCTGGTAGATAGATCTTGGATTCCATAATGATGGTGCATGAATTAATCCACTCATTAGAAGCAAGCAAAAGGGAAGGCTTTCTTCTCAAGCTTGATCTTTCCAAGGCTTACGATCAGGTTAACTAGCAGTTTCTTCTTAGAGTTATAGAAGCTTTTGGCTTCAACTTCAATACTTGCAAAATCCTCCAGCAAATAATTTCAACCCCTTCTCTATTGATCATGATAAATGGTTCCCCATCTACCTTTTTCAAACCTACTTGGGGCCTGAGGCAAGGGGATCCCCTATCCCCAATTTTTTTTATCATCCTTGTTGAGTACCTAGGAAGACTCATCTTTGCTTCAAAAAGGGAGGGGGCCTTGAAAGGCATCAACCCTTCCTTAGGTACCAATGTCTTCTCGCACCAGCAGTTCATGGATGATACCATCCTTGGAGGAGAAGCCTCAGTGGGAGAAGATAAAGTGGTGAAGGATCTCCTCAATGATTACATCAGAGTGATTGGTCAATCCATTAATTGGAATAAAATTTCTATCTTCTTTGTCAATACCCCCCAAGGGAAGAGAAAGGAAAATTGAAAACATCTTGGGATGTGGTATTAACTCCTTCCCATCCTCTTATCTAGGTCTTTCCTTAGGTGTTAAACCTTTGGAAGCCTTCTGGAATAAACTTATAGATAGATTCAATAGGAAGCTTGGAGGTTGGAAAGGGATCTCCCTTAGTCAGGCAGGTAAGATTCAGTTGGTCAAATCCACTTTGCAAAACCTCCCAACCTATGCTCTCAGCCTCTTCTCTATTCCTGCTAAATTTGTGGAGGCTATGGAAAGAATTCAGAGAAGATTCCTTTGGTCAGGCACTGAGGAACACAAGTGCATCCCTCTTATTACCTGGGACAAAGTCTGCTACCAAAAAAAAGCCAGTATCTTGGAATTAGAAAATTAAGACTTTTCAACAAAGCTCATCAAGCCAAATAGATATGGAGAATCTTCAACAACAAAGGGGAGTGGTGTGATACCATTGAAGAAAAATACCTCTCACACAACTCAATAAAACTCTTTTTTGAAGAGATAGATTCCCTGAAAGGATTTGTAATATGGAATGGTCTCCTCAATGCTAAGGAGTTGGCAAAATCCAAAGCTAAATGGAAGATTAGGAATGGACAATCTATAAGCTTCTAGAATGACAATTGGCTTTAGATGGGTTGCTTGAGAGAATGTGAGACTCTCAATACCCGGAGACATATTTGCACGCAAATTTATGGTTCCCAAGTTAGCAACTACATAATTGATGATAAGTGGGTGGATCTCTCCCAAATCTCTGAAGAACCAGTTCACCAAGCCTATTCCTTGCAGATGCCTCAAATTCAAGAAGCTAAACCACTATGGGCCAAAGCCTAGGTCCGTGGCCTTACTCCCAAAATCAATGTTTTCTTTTGGCTCCTACTCTAGAATTGTATCCTTATAGTTGATAATATCATCAAGCATGAATTGCAGATCCCCAACAGGTGTGTGCTCTATAGATATGAAGAGGAATCGGTGGATCACTTGTTTATTCATTATTCCTATGTAAGTAACATCTGGAAACACCTTCTCTCGGCCCTAGATTTATCCTGGTGCTTTCCCCTATCTTTCCAAGATCTCTTTTCACAATGGGCTTTTACCATGTTTAATCTGGACTTCCAGTTATTTTACTCTTGGATCCATCCTCACCTCTGCTGGGGAGTTTGGAAAGAGCATAGCAACCATATTTTATGTGTCTGCTCCTCTCCCCCTAATATTATTTTTGAAAAGATTCAATTTGTAGTAAAGGAAAACTTTTATTTTTGTGTAAGCACTAATCATTTTGTAGGAAAGGCCCAGGAAGTGACTCGGGAGAAAAGATAGAACTGCACCTAGAGCTGTCCCCCAATTGGTTGGTTGAAAGCCAACTTTGATGGAGCTTCCAAAGGGAGCCCCGACTAGGCTAGGAGTGGAGGAATAATCAGAAATAGCTTTGGTTTTGGCCTTGCGGCTATTATTTTACCTCTTGGCTCACAAACCAGCCACTTTGCTAAAGCTTGCATGACCCTCCAAGTTAACAAACTAGCCCATGAAATTGGGGTCAAGAAGCTCTGTCTCAAAGGTGACTCAATGAATATCATCAATTTCTTAAATCTTTATCACTCTCCATCTTGGACCATATCTAACATGATTGAAGAAACTCAAGCCATTCTTAATTCTTTTTAAGAGCTCTACATTTCCCATGTGTACAGGGAAGCCAACAGTGTCGTTGATCAGTTTTACAACCTGGTATTCATGAAGGAAGTTAAGATGATCTAGCAACATAGCGAAGATATCCAATGTGAGGCGAAGGATCTCCTTGATAAGGAAAGACTCCAAAGTACTGAGGGAATCATAAAAAATCATAATGAAAAGTAATGGTGATTTTTGGAAGTGTCATTCCATAAATGACAAGTACTGGAGGGACAAAAAGGCTACTAAATATGCATCCCTCTACATGCTTTATGGGTATTCTTTACCAAGAAAAGAATTCCAGGGAAAAGAATAATTAGAAAACATAGATCGATTGCTATGAGAAATAAAGAAATCAATAGGTCTCTGCTACACTAGAGAAATGCCCAATTCCATGCTAGAGAAATGGTGGGGGAAATACATATAGGGAACCTAAGAATGATAGTGTGAAGTAGAAGAGATGAACCAAGGTTTGGAATGCTCTGCAAAAAGGAGACATTACTACCTTCATCGAAAGGCTTCATGGTAGAAATAAGGTGATCACTAATAGCTTTGTGAGAAGTTGGATTCAAGAAATAGTGGAGATAGAGGGAAAGTCCTTTACTATTATTGAGGAGGTAATCTCTAAGCTCACTGGCATCCCCATAGCTAGTAAAAAATTCTACAGTGATCGCAAAATATCTGACAATGCCATCAATGATTTTGTGAGAGACGAGGATGAAAACAAATCCATTGTCAAGTCGGGAACCTACTATCAGCGTGAGGGTATGGAAATGTTGTGGAGGTATATTCTCAAGGCTCTTATTTCATATGTCACTCTGGATACAAGATTCGATAGAATTAGGACCTATCACTTTGTGTTGTTGAACCACTTCAGACATGGCATCAATATTTCTATTCTATTCTATCCTTATTCCTATATGAATGAAAACATAAATGGTTTTAAGGAGAAAAATATTGCTAACCCTACTTTGCATCAGGGCCTGCAATTGTTAATTTATGAATACTTTAAAGCCCAAATGTTGGGAAAGAGGATAGCAGAGAAAAATAAAAACAACGATGCTTCTAGGTCAGATTATATTTTGTAGGATGGTATCAGTGAGGGAATTCACTCTAAGGATAATGAGGAAGAAGAAATTGAAAAACTATTTTAGGGGTGTTCTTCAAGAAAGAGACCATTGTCCTTGGTCAAAAATGAAAAACCCTCCAAAAAGTAGGCCAAAAAGAGATAACCTCTGATGAGGATTATAATGATCAAGATGAAGACATGAATACTGATGATGACTAGGAAAATTCTAAGGGTGAAACCAATAAGAAGCTTGAATAGACCAAAGGGGAAAAAGTAAAAACCAAAGGGAAAATTTTGGGTTGTATGTCGGTTGATCTCACCATTAGTGAAGACTACTCTCCCCTTCCCCCTTTAGGAACCAAAGAGAAAGCTCAGGACCCCAACAAGGAGAAGACTATTCACCAGGGTAACCCTTCTACTCTTTCCCTAGATTTTTAGGAGAACTCAGAAGAAAAAAAACTAGTCTAGGGAGTATCACAGTCAAGACTATGGTAAAGGAAAAAAAGTGTGGAGGAACTTCAATATGAACACAATGCAAATGCATATCATCAGAGAAGTTGTTGATCTCAAAATCCTTGAGGACCTCGATGTAATAATTCAAAAGGAGGACCTTATTGACCCTCCACTAGTTGTCCTGAGCGACAAGGCAAGTGAAATGGAGATGAATTTCCTAAACAATGCTAAGACTAGTAAACTCAATCAGTTCATGACCTTCAAATGGCTTTTCTATGAACTTGATGAACTTAAGGACAAAATCCAGGGCATGGATGATCATAAAGCCTCTGAGAAAAACTGTAGCCTGGATTCAAGGATTGATCACTTGGAAAATAGTATGAAGAGCCTTGAGAATACCCTTAAAGGCATAGCAGAGAAATTTTTTAATATTCTCAAAGCCTCCAATGAGTACATCAAGATGCTAATTGATAAAATGGAAGAGAAGATGGTCAGCAAGGAGGAATAGGGGACCCCTAAGGAAAACAAGGATAAATGTAGAGATGGACCAGGTAAGAGAACCAGAGTGAGAACAAAGAAAAACTTGGCTAAGGATGCCTCCCACGACATCTAGATGATAAAAGATGCAACAAAGAAAATGGAGGTTCTTGAAAGCAATGCTACTGTAATGCTCAGGAACGTTGCCTGATCTTGGTCCCAGGTGCTTATTTTTCTATCTTTTCCTTTTTGCTCTATTTTGTCTCTTCCTTAGCTATGGAAACTTGGATTTTGGCCTACCTATGGCCTATGTCATGGATGCTCTATTTTAGCTACTTTCTAAACTTGTAATCGCTTCTATTGATAGCTCCATTACATATTTAAGCAGTTTAATTACTTAACAATAAAAGTATATTGTGTTTTAATTATTAATATTTACCATAACTACCCACTCCCTTGAAATATAAAAAACCTATCACCTATTTGTTGTATGCCCAAAAGTGCATAACTGCTAGTCTAAACTTATTTTGAATCTTTGTATAATTAAATTTTGTTTCTTAATATCTTAAAAATAATGCATATAGTATATATTATTTACTCTATAATTATGTTATTATTTTTAGATATTTAATATTTATTATATTTATAATGATACTAAAAAAAACATTTTACAAATTTGGGTATAACTAGCCAAGAAGGGACATAATATACCTAATTTAGACTTAATAGTATATACATCTAAAAATATCCTCAAGAAAACAAAACAAATCTTTTATTTTATTAAATGAATATTATATCAAGATTCAACTATGTATTTTTTTTACTCAAACTCATCAACCCATGTTTCATGACTAGTGGTTCACATGAACCCATCTCTCATGAGAATGAATGGAACACTTTGCACTCATTAGATGTAAGTGATGCTCACAGAAGTGAAGCACTAGGACTTTCTACAAGGTCACCCATCCTAGTACTACTCCAAGTCAAGCACACTTAATTACAGATTTTCCTTCAAGGTTAAACCCACTGTTCTTGCAACCTCGTTTGCAAAACCTTCACCAAGTGTTGTGCCCTATGAACCATTCATTAGAAATCCCATTAAGCTCATCAATTGATAAGTAGGAGATATTTTCCATAGCAAGTCAAATTATGATATTGCTATCAGTATTCAAGCATGTAGTTAATTATTATTTAAATAAATATATCTATTTATTTATATATAATTGGTTAGTTTTTTATTCTATAATTAAATAAATTTTCATTTATTTAATTATCCATAATTTACCATCTCCCTGTTCTCCTATTAAATAAATAAATAGATTTATTATTTTATGAATTCACTAATATTCTTCTTTCCAATACCACCAATCATTTCCACTCACATCGATCAACTTCAAAAAAATTAGGCTTGTGAAAAATGGCACTTGTCTCTTCATTTGATGTTTCCACCAGCATATGTCTAGTTATTATGGAAAGTAATATCTCCTACCTAACACTTCATCTCAGCCACACATTTCCTGATGCCTATTAATCTCTTTCATTCACAATATTCTCTACTATCCCTACGTACTCTGTATTCCTACCCTCTCATTTAGAACCTCTGAATCCTAACCACTTCTATATTGTTCAAATAAATATTTTTATTTATTTATATAATTTGTTAGAAATATTATCATATAATTGAATTAATAATTAACTTTTTGACAATGTATGATGTCAGGTAGTCAGGGTTGGTTCAAGTGTTGGGAAGAGAGCTCGACCTGTTGAACATTATGTATGATGTTGGGTAGTTGGGGGAAGCTAGAATTCTTTAGAGGATGACAATTAGAATGCAATAGAGGCAAAGGAAATAGCTTCACCACACCAAGAGGTAGGGACTTCCGCGGAAATGGTGATGGAAAAGAAAATTTGAGTTTTGGTCAAGCAATAGGCTCTTTAGGGGCAAGGGAGGAAAAGGCTAAGAATGATGGCTTAAATTTTCTAGATATGTTTTACTTTCAACTCTATTTAGATGCAAGATGTTGTAGCATTACTATGGCATGAAACTTTATGTTTTATCTTTTTAATCTATTTGAAGGGCATCTGGTAGATTTTGGATCTTTTTAATCCATTTGAAGGGCATCTGAAAGATTTTAGATATTGTATATTTCTTATATTCTAATATTAATCTAAAATATCTCATCTTTGACCCTTTACAAAAAAATCTCATTTGTTTAACTACTCATTTACCAGCTCCCTTTTCTCCTATGGAATAAATACCTTCCACTTATGTTATAAATTTATTGTTCTTCTTCTTTCTAGTCCCATTGATCATTTCTACTCACATGGATAAACCTCAAAAATTTTAGGCTTGTGAAAAATAATACTTGTATCTTCATTTGACTTTTCCACAATCACATATCTAGTTATTGTGAAAAGTTAGTATCTACCTAGCGCTCCATCTCAACCATTAATTTCCTAATGCCTCTTAATATCCTTTATTCACAGTATTCTTTACCTACTCCTCATTATCCTTCCCACTATCCTTACCTACTCTCTAATCATAGCCATTCACTTAGCATCTTTTAATCCTAACCCATGATTTACATGAGACTTCTATAAAACAAAACTTCTCATAAAATTTCAACTCCTATGCAATCTTGCTAACTAATGATTTTCTAAAGTTGAGCTTTGGGAGAACTTGTGCCCTTGCGTACTTCTTGATCTTAAAAAGACATATCTTTCATCATTATCATTATCCTATCACTATTATATATACCATTATCATTTTCCTTAAGATGCACCCACTATTCATTACTTTGCATCAATCAACCAAATTCTATTCTTTCATAGCCTTTTGTGTATGTTCTTACAAAACTAGGAATGCTCACATTCCAAATTCAAGATATTGAAAGATAGGAGAGAATGGGAGTCAAGTGTCTCTCAAGTTCATTTGGTAAGTTGCCTTGCTTTATTTTATGTTTATCATTCTTGAGGAAGTTCTCTATTGATGTTGGTAAAATTATTTTGTTGTTGGGCTTAGTGGGCCCACAAATAGAATTTCCAATTTCCACCATCTTCAAATAGATCTTTGGATTTTGAACTTAAAAATGATAGCTTTGAAAGAACATATAGAAGAGATAAGATGAAATAAACTTTCAATAGGCGGGGAAGAAAATTTTAAGTCTAGTAAGGTATATCAATGCATCAAAATTATTTACTTTACTAGCCTCTTCTTAAGGTATATCAATGTGTTTTCTTGTAGGTGGTGAAAGTGATAAGCAATTGTGAAGTATAGCAAGGTATATCAATATCTCAAATGTATCAAGTGTATGTTCACAATAGTCTTCACAGGTCTTTATGACACAGACCAAGGTGAGAGGATCCAATTAAGGAGAGTCCAACCTTGCAGCTTCAGAATTACACAGCAGAAATACAACACAACATAAGCCAAGATATGTTTCAAAAAATAATTTTCAATAACATGCTCGGCTGTAAGGCCTTCTAGGTTAGGGCCAATTAAAATCAAAGATTGTAATTCTGCAAGATCCACACACAGATCCAATACAATCTCATCTAGTTCAGCTCTGAAGACAATCAGAAGTTGATGGAAACCCTAAGGTAGATCTAAACTTGAGCTCGCAAGCCTCCAAGCAATCTCCTTGTTCCCAAGTGTGCAAACCACTAGCTCTACTACAAAGAACTATAAGAAAACAATATGATCTGCAAGATCATAGGTCTTTTTCACAACTTCACCAACTCCAACTTCGCACATCCCAGAACTAGCAATCCAAATCTACCAAGTTGTGATGATCCAAATCATTTTATCACCCCAATCCTCTTCCCTAAACAACTACCCAAACACCCCTTAAATACTAATCATCAGCCACAAGTCGACTGGATGACAACATTAACTCTTCCGAACAAATATTAAATGCAATACAAGTTGGCTTCAAAATGCCTTTGAAATAATTAAATCCAACATGTTGGCCTGAAATAAAAGCTACCAACATTAAATGCACCAAGTCGGCCCAACAAATCACACAGAACTCCAGTCGGTAACCAGAATAACCAAGCAATAGTGAAATAACCAAGCAATAGTGAAATAACCGAGCACACCAAGCATCATCTAGCACCAGTATCAACTGAGCACCACAGGCATCACCAAGTAACACTTTCACTTAGCACAAGAAGTTCCACCAAGTTCTTTCATGGAATGAGATTCCTCAATAACCGAGACCATCGGTCAAGGATGCAACCAAGAAAAACTAGCCAAAACAACAACATCCATGCAGTTTCACGAAGGACCAAAAATGTCCCTGCATCACCCTAGAATACCCTTGCATCAAACACTCTAGGTTCCAAAAGATGTTCATATCTGAGAAGAACATCTTCCAAGATTCAACACATAAATCCAGAAGTGGTTCTTCACATACAAGATCTCCATCTTTTCAAATTGCATACTCTTCCACTTCAATTTCCTTTGTCTCTTCAAATCTTTTCTAGACAAGGCATAGGTCACTTCTCCAAATTGATCATTCATTTTCTCTAGATCCACCAACTCAACTTGGCTACCAATACTCAAGCTTCTCCTACCAAGCATTGTATCCATCAAAGGTATCAGTGAAAACTTCCTATCATCCTTCTCAATGGTAAAATTTTTTTTGACACAATCATACATAGCTCTACAATCAAATTGCCAAGGTCTACTGAGAAATATATGACAACTATTCATCTTCACAATGTCACATAACACAAGATCCTTATACTAGCCAATCTGAACGCGAATGAAGCATTTTGGCCTAGCTTCCAAAGCATGAACATCTTGCAGCCAACCAATCCTATAAGGACATGGATGTTTCATTCTATTCAAACCATGTTTTTGAACCATGTCATTAGCAATAAGGTTACCAGTACTACCACTATCAATAACAAGATCATAGAGATTACCTCTAAACTTGCATCGGGTCCTAAACAAGTTACTCCTCTAACAAGGTTCATCCTTTGTACTGAGCAATGTTCGCTGAAGGAGAAAGTTCTCAGATTCAGGTTCATTTTGAATGTTCTGATTTACCACAGTCATTCATCAGTCAACCTTCTTGTATGTACACTCAAAAGAATGGTCTCCTTCCTCTCCACTGTTATAGCAAGTACCCTTAAAGATAACTTGACCTATCTTCTTTTTTGGATCCACAAGTTTTTGTTCATCTTCTGCATCATTTGGTTTACTCTTGACTAAGTCATCAATTTTCTCCTTCCCTCAGGAGTTACTATGTTATTTCCTTTTCAACTTGTCTTCTACCTTCAGAGCATACTAATAAGCATCTTCAACAGAATCAATCTTCAGCATACTAAGCTCATCCTGAATATTGAATCTCAAAACATTCACATACCGAGCTACCTTTTCCTTACCAATCTCTCAGTGTCCAGACCGAATAGTAAGTCTGTAGAACTCCTTGATATAATCTTCAATAGAAAAATCCTTCTATTTTAGATTCTGCAACTTCATAAATAAGTCAAGTTCATAGTCAACTGGTATGAACCTAGCTTTCAATTTTGTCACTATCAACCTCCACTGGTTGATCTTCAATTCACCTTTATATTCTCTATCTCTTTGTAATTATTTCCACCAAAGGGTCACATGTCCTTTCAACATAGTCTGTACCAATCTCACCTGAAGAGGATCTTCAATTTCTTCCAGGTTAAAGAAAGCTTCAAGTTCATTAATCCAATCAATCAAGTTCTCGGGTTTCAAGCTACCAAAGAAAGTAGAAACTTCCATTCAGTAACTATTACTGAACTGAGCTCAAGATCTAGGTAACCGAGCAGTTCTATCTTCACCAGATCTATCCCTCTGGTCATCACCACTAGATCCAATAGCTTCAAATTCTTCAGCAGCTTCTTCATAGCCATCTTTAGTACCAACATTTTTATGTACACCATTAACAACTCTCATGATCTTGGTGACCATGTCATTCATCATCAATTCAATCTCAGATCTGAAATCTAATTTAACCTTCTCTGTAATCTAGGATTCAACAATATCACAGAGATTAGCAATAACTCTAAGGTCTAATCTTCTTGGAGGCATCCTTAAAGATAAGAGAAAACCTTTGCAACAAACCCTACATCAACCACCTTGTGACAATCTCCAAGTTGTATGCAAGTCAGATCAACCTGCCACCTTGCAAAGACAACTAGGGAAAGATTCCACAAGTTCAGTGCCATAGATCTATAACCAAGATCATATGATCTTTCACCAATAAGATCAACTTCACAAAATTAGCCTTTCTAGGTCAACCTTCTGCTTCAACAAAATCAACTAGCTCTGATAAGAACTAGAACAACTTCAGCTTCTTCAACAAGACCAAACCTTCAACTCTGATACCACCTAACACAGACAAAGGTGAGAGGATCCAATTAAGGAGAGTCCAACCTTGTATCTTCAGAATTACATAGCGGAAATACAAAACAACACAAGCCAAGATATGTTTCAAAACATAATTTTCAATAACATGCCCGATTGTAAGGCCTTCTGGGTTAGGGCCAATTACAATCAAAGATTACAATTATGCAAGATCCACACATAGATCCAATACAATCTCAATTAGTTCAGCTCTGAAGATGATCAGAAGTTGATGGAAACCCTAAGGAAGATCTAAACTTGAGCTCTCAAGCCTCCAAGCAATCTCCTTGTTCCCAAGTGTGCAAACCACTAGCTCTTCTACAAAGAACTATCAAAAAACAATCTAATCTACAAGATCATAGAAGATATTTTCCACAACTTCACCAACTCCAGCTTTGCACATCCTAGAACTAGCAATCCAGATCCACCAAGTTGTGATGATCCAAATCCTTTTATCACCCCAGTCCTCTGCCCTAAACAACTACCCAAACACCCCTTAAATACTAATCATCAACCACAAGTTGGCTGGATGACAACATTAACTCTCCCTAACAAATATTAAATGCAATACAAGTCAGCTTCAAAATTCCTTACAAACAATTAAATCCAACATGTTGGCTTGAAACAATAGCTGCCAACATTAAATGCACCAAGTCGGCTGAACAAATCACACAGAACTCTAGTCGATAACCAGAATAACCGAGCGACTATGAAATAACTGAGCAATAGTGAAATAACCAAGCACACCAAGCATCTCCAAGCACCAATATCAATTGAGCACCATAGGCATCACCGAGTAACACTTTCACTAAGCACTAGAAGTTCCACCATGTTCCTTTAGTGACCAAGCTTCCTCAATGACTGAGACCATCGGTCAAGGTTGCAACCGAGAAAAACTGGCCAAAACAACAACATCCATGCAGTTTCACTGAGGACCAAAAATGTCCCTGCATTACCCTAGAATGCCCATGCATCACTTTATCACATTAAAAACATCAAGCACACTCTAACTAAGGTAAAAAAGGGAGGTGTTCCAACCTTTTCCCACAACTCGATGCTCGTAGCCCAACAAATAAGTGGTTGAATGGTCTTTTCTAGCACCATGCAACTTATAGATCAATTGGAAGAGAACAATTCTCACAACACATGTCTTTCCATATCACCACATTCAAGCTTTAGTTTCTAAGGGATAACATATGGTGATTAATCTTGGGATGATCTAGGTAAATCCACTTGGGCCAATCCTTACACAAAGGAAGTCACATAGCTAGAATGGTTAGCCTCTAGATCCTAAGGTGTTTAGTAAGGGTCCTTTTTTTATGACTAACCCTTGTATTTCCACAAGCCAAATTGAGGCCTATACAAGTTGGATGTACTCCCCTTGTAGTCTTGTAAACAAAATTGAGACCATGAAGTCGCTACAAGTGCCTAGACAAGTTTATTCTCTCTAGAAATATTGAGACAACTAGGCCCTACACATGAAGAAGCATTGGAAGTAGAATTGCCAAGTCTTCCATCTCTTTAGATTGAAGGAAGATTTTGATCATATTGGGATGTAGTTATCTTGGTTTTCTTGTTCCCTAGTTGGGTCTTTCCCAAAAGATTTCTCTCTTGACAAGCCCTCAAAAAATAAATGCAAGAAAGTAAAATGGATAGCTAATAGAGGTCAAGATTTCTAATTTTCCATAAGGAAAAGAGCATACTCTCCTACTCCATAGTTTCTCCCAAGAACATCAAACACATGTTAATTCACCCAAGATTCATTTTACAAGTAATCAATCAAGTAGGTAAAGATTTTTGATTCATCCTCTAGGAGGTGAAGAGCATACTCTCCTACTACTCAACTAATTGCAAGAAAAGAAACCTCCTAATTAAGCTAGATTCCTAGAAAACTAAACTTATGAAAACACAATGTTGACTTTTATCTCCAAGGAAACCTACAACACAAATAGCTTTAGTAATCTCCAAATAAGTATTTGACAAATGTCCTACATCCACAAAGCATTAGTAGTCATGAAATATGAAACTGATGATATCTTTAACAAGCAATTTCTCTATCAAATACGTTGAAAAAAACTCTTAGAACCTACTAAATAGAAGGTGAAGGAAAAGACAAAGCCAAATCAAGTATCAAAATCCAATAAATTTGAGATATAGGACCCTAAAACTAATCACTATTTATGATATGATTAAACATATAATAATTCTTGAGATACAGACTTGTACAAGCATTCACACAATGCAGTATGAGTAAACTCCCTATATAGATTTCCAGTACAAGAATTCTCAGAGTAGTATGAGTATTCTCATAGTATAGTATGAGTGAACTCCTAGAATAGTATGAGTATTCTCACTTCATGGTATGAAAACTGTCACAATTTCAAAAAAAAAAAGCCAAAAAACTTGCAAGTAAAGGGATAATTTTTGGAAATATGTGTGGCGAATAAAGTGTACACATAAATTTTCTTAAGTGGAAAATGAGATGTGTGGACAAATATGCTGCCGCATAAGTATTTTTGACACATTGATATACCTTGCTAGACTTCAAATTTTCTAGTAAGTTGTCTTTCTTTATTTTATGGTTATCATTCTTAAGGAAGTTCTCTATTGATGATGTTGGTAACTTTTTTTGTTTTGTTGGGCTTAGTGGGTCCACAAATAGACTATCCAATTTCCACCATCTTCAAATAGATCTTTGGATTTTGAACTTAATAATGAAAGCTCTGAAAGAACATATCAAAGAGATAAGAAGAAATGAATTTTCAATAGGCAGAGAAGAAAATTCCCTTAGAGTTAGAATGGGTATAATTGGAAAGAATCAGAATAAGGCTTCCACAATATTATAGCCAAGAATGCACCAATTTATTCTTTGGTAATGGTGAGGACATTATTCAATTAAAGTTGTAATTATGACTAGATCCATAATATCTCTACCAGATTACTATTAAGTTATGACATATTATAAAATCCACAAACCATGTTTCATTTACACAAGGAGCATAATGAATTATCATGCTTTAACAATGTTAGTGTTCTTTGTAAAAACCACCAAGATCTAAGAGATTAAATTAAATAAAATAGTAAAATGAGCCCAATGTCGACATGCATTAGGATAAAAAAAAAGTGTAGATATAGATGTTTATGATTGGGTCAAATCAGAAGTCAAAGCAAACACTCAATGAGTGGTGGTGAGTTTCCTCCCACTAAGCTAGGATGATGTGTCCAAATTGAATTGACACCTCTCTAGATGCATCTTTAAATAACTCCTAAATGATGACAACTTGTGTAGCCAAGTGTGAAATGATCATAGATGAATCATTAGGCTTAATAAGCCTAAGTGTAAAGAAATTAAATATATACACTATGACACCCCCCCCCCCCCCTAAAGGATAACTTAGGAAGACAAGAAAATAAATGTGTCCTGACTACTAGCCTGGTGAGGTACACATGTACAATGAAATCTCTCATGAAAGGAGAAATATAGGAAACCTAGTGGGAAAAAACTATCCTGCAATAAAGAGATAAGATGAGAAGAATCCTATAAGTTCCCCTAAAGGACGATGATGTTATTAATGTAGACTGCATACCAATAAGATCATGTGGCCCTTGCTAAAAAACTACTCGAATATGACTATCATTTGTTGAATCATTCAAATTATTATGACTAGAATCTGGATTCAGAGAGTCCACATCGAGTTGAGAGCCTATATGGTATGTAGCACTAGAATCTATAATCGGTTGAGAAAACAAGACTATGCCTTTCAATTTCTCTTTGTCCTTGGTAGTTTTCTTATTTGAAGAAGATGCTTTGATAGAATTAGTTACCTCAATTTTTATTTTTTTGAGTAGAAAAGTGAGGTGTTCAATTTTCTTTTTCATGCATTGATGTTCTTCATGACCAATTTTGTTACTGTAAAAGGAACATTTAATTCTCTTAGTAGTTGATTTTCTTTGTTGACATGAGTTATCCTTTTTTAAGTTATCAATTTTGTCTTCTTTCTTCCCTTTTTTGTCCTTTTTATTGTTTTTATCCCTCTCCTTTAGCATTTTGATGTTTTTTATTCTCTATAATTAGAGCTTGTGCCTTAGTAGATTTCAAAGTACCTATTTAAATTAATTTGTCTTGTCCCTCTGTAAGATCAACAATAAAGTTATCAAGTGATGGCATATACCATGAGGTACCAAGGGTTCTTTAAGTATAATAGAAGGTGTAGACAAAAACATAAATTTTAGAAGTTAGTTTAGAATGTGAAGAAAAGATTAATTTATCCTCTTTCTTGTCAATTCCACAATATTTTAATTGCAACTTCAAAGATTTAGATTTAGTGAAGAAGACCTCTAACATTTAAAAAATTCAAGGACTAAGACCTACAAGAGTTGATTCAAACATAGAAAGCCAAATATTTGGTCATGCTTATTGAAAAAAATTTCTTTGTCCTTAGTTGCATTAGTTTTTCTTTCCTTTTCCCATTGTTACCCTATATATGGATTTTTTCTTTAGTAAAAGAATTACTTTCTACTTCCAATCATGATAATTGAAAGGTGTTAGAGGTTTTATAGGCACATTAAGATCCATGCTACCAATCTTAGATTATTGCTTGTAAACTACAAAAATGAAGAGCAATTTGTGAGGAAGTGTGAAAAATAGAAAACACACAACACCTCCTTGATTATTTTTACCACAATATTTTGACACTTTATATAATGAGTTCTTTACAACCAAACCCCCCCCAAAAAAACTAAAACATGAAACTTTTTAATGAAACTGCATGAATGCACTCTTTGGATTTGTGACTAAAAAATACGTTTATGCAAAAAACTGAACTCAATTTCGAGTTAAGGAGCAAAATTTATGAGCAAAAGAATTTTTGGCTCCTTACAAAATCTTCATCCTTCAATAAAAAAAATTTATGGTGAAAAACTTGAACTTCCCCAAAAATAATTTACCAAGTAAAAAAGATGGGCCAAAGTTAAATCCCATAGAGTTGGAAACAACTAAAAACTCATATGACGAAGGGCTACAATTCCAAAATAAAAAAGGTGCCCCCTCAAACATGACATCACTCTCCCACCGAGTTTCTTATGTCATAAAAAGGTGCCTTTTTGCACATGAATAGTAACATAAAATACTACCTTAACAATGACAGTCATCAACCTTTTGATCTTTAGAAACCTTTTTAAAACTTCTATGTGTAGGCTTCTTTTCTAAAATAACGATTGGGTAGAAAAAGAGACGTAAAGAGAAAAAGGTCAGGTTGGGTTCAGACCAAATCATTCCACCATTGATCATTGCATCACACTAAGACACCTCATTGAAAGTGTGTGTAAAAAGAAAGGGGAAGAGGCATTTTTCTATTTTGTCGATTTTAAGAAGGCTTTTGACACTGTTCCTAGGGATAAATTGTGGCACAAAATGGAAGAATTGGAAGTCCCAGAAGAGTATAGGGTTGTTGTTTATAAATTGTACAAACGTGTTCAAGAAAAAATCAGAAGTAAAGAGGGCATGTCAAAATGTTTTGGGAATGACATTGGGGTCAAATAGGGGTGCCCTTTGTCGCCTACTCTCTTTGACCTATACATCGATAAATTGGAAGAGTTGCTAAACAAAGCCAATGTGAGAGGTGTTCAATTGTCATGTTATGTAATAATATTACTCCTCTATGATGATGACCTTATACTAATTGCAAAGCATGTGCAAGATTTGAGCATTTGAAAAATCTTGAATCCTTTTGATCAGACGTTGGGATGGAAGTAAATATTTCTAAAACTAAAGTCATGATCTTCTCTTTGAAAAAGAAAAATCAACAACACACTTTCATATTCAAGAACAGCCCATTAGCAATGGTGGAAGAATACAAATATCTCATAATTGACTTCCATTCTAGTCTAAGTTGGGAGGCATGTAGGTCAAAATGGATATAGGGGGGATGGAAGACCTCTTACCTTCTTCAAAATAGATGTAGGAAATTGAAACTTTGGGACTGGAAAACTAGGAAGACCCTCTTTGGCCTTTTAGTGGTTTCGGTTATTCTTTATGGATGCGAGGTTTGGGGGAGCAACGTATCAAATTATAAATGGAGAAAAATAGAAAGAATCCAGAAACATCTCATTAATACTAACCTCATGGTCAAGGCAATGGTTCCTTACGAGATCCTTTTGGCTGAGGTGGGTATGTTCCCAATCGAGGCCTCAACAATTATCCAACTATTAGGTTATTTGAAAAAAGTGGGAAGTATGGATAAGCATCGCTGGCCTAAATTGGTGGTTGAAGAGGAGTTAGCATGTAGGAAAAGAACGTGGAAGAAACAAAACAACAAATGGTTGAACAAATGGAACATTACCCTCTAGGAGTGTCCAAACACCAATCTTGAAATAAAGAAATGGGTGTTAGAAAAATTTAGAACTACCATGTGGATGAATCTGATAGGAAGAAAAAGGCCTACTATGTTAAGGAATTTAATCACACATGCGATCATGGTGATAAAGCATATTTAGGGTCCACAATTAAAGGAAAGGCCAAGATTCTAATTGCTCAGTTAAGGACTAGCTCCCACCATTTACAATGTGAAACTGGTAGATGGATGGTCCCTAAAGAGAGGTGGGAAGAGAGAATTTATGCTTTTTGCAGCAAGGGAGTGATGGAAATAGAATGTCATTTTATAAAGGAATGTGTGGCTTATGAGGATATTCGCAGAAAGTATAGGGATTGCCTACAGGTGAGTAGCATGAAGGAAATTTTTGAAGAGGATATTCGTGGTGAGTATAGGGATTGCCTAAAGGTGAGCAACATGAAGGAACTTTCTACAACAAGGGAGTGGTGGAAACAGAATGGCATTTTATTAAGGAATGTGGGGCTTATGAGGACATTCACAATGAGTACCGATGGTCTCATGGATATCATTAAAAGCATTTTATTTCCTATATCAAACCTCAAAGAGGCGGCATCTTGGAGGACCACTATTGCATGGCCACCTATTAGCGCATGAGCTGATGACACCTGATGTCAAACCACACACAGGTCTAGGAGACTCGTGGATTGAGAATATTTTCTATCAAACTACGATGAGGTAAGGTGTGTAGGGGTTGACAAGTAAGGTTGATGAACGACTAATTAGGCTTAATAATTCTTAAGTGAAAATAAATTAAGTATATTCATTAATATTCTTAATTTATCATTTGCATAAGAGAATTTTATTTATTGTGCATACTTGTGTAATTTTTAAAGTTATCATCGATATATGTCATTACTACTAGTTGCATATTTGAGGGAAAAAAAGTATTATTAGTTGCATATTTTAAAATAATTTTAATTATTTAACAATAAATGTATAAAACATTTTCATTATTAATACTTACCATAACTACTCACTCCCTCAAAATATACAAAATCTACCGGCTATTTGTTGTACGCCCAAAAAGATAGAACTACTAGTCTAACCTTATTTTGAATCTTTGTATAATTGAATTTTGTTTATTAATCTCTAAAAAAGTAATGCATTTAGTATACATTTATTTACTATTTATTGCCATTTAATTATTTTTAGATATTTATTGGTTATTATATTTATAATGATACTAAAAAATACCTCTTACAAATTTGGGTGTACCTAGCCAAGAAAGGACTTCATATGCCTGATTAGGGTTTAATAGTATAGACATCTAAAAATGTCATCATGAAATAATTTTTTTTTTCTATTTTATTAAATAAATATTAGTATCTATTTTAATTATTTAAGAATAAAAGTATAAAACATTTTCATTATTAATACTTCCATAACTACCCACTCCCTCACAATATACAAAATCTATTGGCGATTTGTTGTACATGGAAAAAGGCAGAACTTTCGTTATGAAATTTTTTTAAAAAAATTCCTATTTTATTAAATGAATATTACTATCTATTGGATTGCTTTACTGGCCTCTTCTATATTACTTAAATAAATATTTCTATTTATTTATATAATTGGTTAGTTTTGTACTCTGTAATTAAATAAATTCGCATTTATTTAAATATCTATTTACCATCTCCCTTTTCTCCTATAAAATAAATAAATACATTTATTTCTTTTATAAATTCACTAATATTCTTCTTTCCAATCCTACCAATCATTTCCATTCACATGGATCAAGTTCCACAAATTTAGGCTTACGACAAATGACACTTGTCTCTTCATTTGAATTTTCCACCATCATATGTCTAGTTATTATGGAAATTAATATTTTCTCTTAATGCCTCTTAATCTCAACCGCTAATTTCGTAATGCCTCTTAATCTCCTTTATTCACAATATTCTATACCTTCTTCTCATTTTCTTACATATTATCCCTACCGATCCTCTAATCCTAGCCACTCACCTAGCACCTCTTAATCCTAACCCTTGATTTACATGAGACTTCTATAAAACAAGACTTCTCCTCTCATTTGAAACCCTACCAGATCTTGCTAACTAATGCTTTTGTAAAATTGAGCTTTTGCTAACTAAGACTTCTCCTCTTACATGCTTTGTGATTTTTGAGAGCCCATAGCTTTCATCATTATCCTATCACCATTATACCACTATCATTTGCCTTTATACACCTATTATTCATCACTTTACATCAATCATTCAATTTCCATTCTTCCATAGCTCTTTGTGCATGTTTTTACAAAACTAAGATTGCCTCCATTCCAAACACAAGATCTTGAAAGATAGAAGACAATAGAATCAAGCGTTTCTTGAATACATTTGGTAAGTTGTTTTACTTTATTTAATGTTTTTCATCCTTGAAGAAGTGTTCTATGGATAATGTTGATAACTTGTTCTGTTCTGTTTTTCTTTATTTTATGTTTTCCATCCTTGAATAAGCATTCTATTGATGATGTTGATAACTTGTTCTATTTTATTGGGTTGGACTCAGTCAGTGGCTCCAATTTCCACCATCTTTAAAATAGATCTTTGAATTCTGCACTTAACAATGGCGACCCCGACTCCGATAGAGCATATTGAAGAGATAAGATAAGGTAAATTTTCGATAGGTGGGGAAGAAAATCCCCTTACAGAAGATCTTCATCATGCTGTTAAACATCTCTCTGCCGAACTCTACACCAAGGGTGTCCATTTTCTCATGGAGCTCATACAGGTAGCTTTCTGGCTGATATAAGTTTCGGTTATAATTGGCATTGGCATTGTTTTGTCTGTTAAATTCTGGTTCGGACGGTCCACCAAAAAGGGTAAAAGACAGGGGGGTTACATTGGAGAGAAAGGTACACTGTCCCTGTTTCATTGCTAATCGTGAACCTTCTGTTATGAATTCTGATACACTATTGATGTTTCAATCATTTGTTTCATTGATGTTTCATTGCTAATCGTGAACCTTCTGTTATGAATTCTGAACCACAATACATTTGTTTCAATCACCTGGATGTTTTCTAAAATAACCATTCATACAATAATGTAATTTGAATTCTAACTTAACATTCTTAGTTTTAAATCTAGAACCATAATTTTAAGAACAGAATTAGACTTCTGATAAAGATGGCGTCTCACAGTAGAAACGTTTCTCACTCCCACGTTCTTCTTATTTTCTGATAAACTGTGTATTCCTTCGTAGAAGTGATTGCAGCTTGGTATGTTTAGGATTCCTTTTCTTACTGTTTCTTTTTCCTTAAGTCAAGAGCATATGAAGTCACTTCAAGGATAATAGCCTTTGTATGCGACAGCGTATACTTGCATTTTCATTAATTATCTTGAAAAACTTTGGAAAAATAAATAAAAGGCTGCATTTCATTATTCGTATAGCAATTATATTATTATCTAGATCTATTTTTATTTATGTTTAATGGTTCTGTAAATTTAGTTGTTTTTTAGGACAGCGTATACCTTTGTTTTCTTGTATTTTTCTTTCACATTTATGATTTGCTTCACAAGCCTTTGGGGAAAAGAAATGATTACACTTCATTGTATGTAAAGTAGTTGAAAGATTGATATAATTCTGAATTTCTTTATGTAAACGATTATATGCTATTATTAATTCTTATTAATTTTTTTTAAATGTATGATATGTTTAAATCTGGGTTGTATTTCTTTGTTCTATTTGATATTTTATATTTTTATGTGGTGTTAGTTTGGACTGAAGTTCCGTGTTGGATTGAAATATTTCCTAGTGTCTGGCACATATTCTTAGTTCAACAATGTAACTTTGCCTTTAAGTAAAACTTCTGTATTGAAGTTTTCTGAAAAGAGGATCTATACAGTTTTGAGTTCTTAAAAACTTAAAATCTAGAATTGGGCCTATTTGTTTGCCTGGAAATGATAGGTCGGTTTCTGAAACGATGATCTATACAGTTCTGAATTCTTAAAAATTTAAAACTAAAATGGGACCTATTTCTTTGCCTGGAAATGATCGTCAGGGTAAAAGCATTTCTCTTGTCCAATTTTTTTAAATAGCTTTTTCCCAATGGTATTGTTTATACCTACAATTCAATTTATAACTTAAAATCTATTTCTTTTTTGTGCAACCTATTATTGTAAAGTAGATATTTTTTTCATTATTGGTGGTTGTGATTATAAGGCTGCATTTTTTAAGTTGTGAATTAAGAATAGATATTTAAAAAAATTAAATATTGAGGAATTTTAATCTTTGAATAATTTTATTTATTTGAAAACTATATGTCCTTTATAAAGTGAGAAAGATATAATGATGAAGATGTGGAAAAACACATACAATCAGTGGAGGAGCTGAAAGTAGCAGACCTCCAGTACAGAACTGAAGGTCAGAAAGAGGCTGATTCAATAAAGGTGGTTTGAAATTGAAATACTCTAGAAAGTATTAAATCTAATTAATCCATGGAACATTCTTCTGAGTTGTTCTCCATTATTTTATTTGTTTCTCTTGATTTTGAAAAATACTGCCCTTTTCTTAAAAATATTGGACAATCACCTGTTAATGTTTCTTTTTGGTAAACTCTTTCACCCAAACACCACCCTTATAATTCTCCGTCAGTTTTTCTTCGAAAGGGCTTTGCAAGTATCATTAGCTATTTTTCCACATTATGGTTCTCCACAAGTCCCATGAGAAATTGAGAAGGCAGACCCTGTTTCTTTCTGATTTTTCTTTTACTTTTATCACTATGTTCAGAAATGTCACCATTGTGAGCATTCTTTTAAACAGAAATTGCATATTAAAAAAACCACCATTCATTATATATTTTATTAATTAGTTATTTTATATTATCTTATGTAATACAGATACTAGATGTTATGTAATTTGAAACTGAGGTTCTATCTTGGTTTGTTTGAACTTTGAATGATGGGTGAAGTTTTATATTTTTGTTTTTGCAAACTATCTCAAGAATAGAAATATATTTATTTTCTTTTAAATTTCAAGAATTGGATTTAAGAGCATTTTCCTGGTCACAAATCAGCCTTATGTTTCCTGCAATAGATACCCAATTAGATTCAATGAAATCCCTCCAGCTAGGGTCCTAATTGGGTATATAGTTCTAGAGTGGATTGAGAAGCCAAATATTGAAGATCTCAGAAGAATATATAGCAGCCAATGCCAAGGCGAGCTTCCCAATACTGTTATAGTTCTCCCTCTAAACCCCGAGAAGGTGGAAGGTGTGAACGAACAGCTTGTGAATATCCATCCAGAGGTCATTTTGTTTATGTCCAAAATTAGAAGACTCTGTCATTACATGTGGAGACAAAGATCAATGAACAGGAAGCTTCTCACTGAGGTCATCATTCACCTGCTTCTCATCTCTCAGAGTCATGTCAGGCATTGGAATATCAACATCCTAATTCCAGCACGAAGGATAATCCACATTCTAGTTGCAGTATGAAGATTAATCATAATATGATTTATAATCTATCAGAATCTTTTCAGACATTGGGTGCTTTTCATTGAGTTCATGAGTCATCTGCTACTTCTCATTAGATTCTCGCAGAGTCATGTCAGGAATTGGGTGCATGGTTTCATTAGAAAGCTCATAATCCTCCACCTTTAATGATGAATCAACAAATTCATTGAGTTCATCAGTCACTTGCTTGTCCAGGTTTGGTAGTGAAGAAAAAAATTCATCAGCTTCCTGCTCATTGATCTCAGAAGGCCCATACATTATCTGTAATCTGTAATCTTTTCAGGCATTGGGTGCTTCTCAGAGTCATGCCAGGTATTGGGTGCATGGTTTCGTTAGAAAGCTCATAATCCTCCACCTTTAGTGGTGAATCAACAAATTCATTGAATTCATCAGTCACCTGCTCGTCCAGGTTTCAATGAGCAGGAAGCTGACGAATTTTTTGCTTCACTACCAAACCTGGACAAGCAGGTGACTAATGAATTCAATGAGTTTGTTGATTCACCATTAAAGGTGGAGGATTATGAAATTTTTAATGAAACCATGCACCCAATGCCTGGCATGACTCTGAAAAGCACCCAATGCCCGAAAAGATTACAGCTTATCTGGCATAATCAAAGTATAAGTAAAGGACACAGATTCTGGCCTCTTTCAGATAAGAGATTTTGGTTTGATGAAATGGTGTAAAAGCAAAAGAAAGAGAGATGTGTCACGGATATTACAAGAATGAGAGTGCTCGAGTCCCTGTAAAAGCATGAAAAGAAGAGGCATGTCAAGAAAAGGGTGCATGAAAGGAAAGGGAGGTCCACAGAATACGGAGTTCAATTACAGAGGAGTGAGGCAGCAGACGTAGGGTAAATGGGTTGCAGAAATCAAAGAACCCAATGAAGGAAGGCAAAGGCGCCTCTGGTTGAGCACTTTCGACACAGTGTATGACGGTGCGCTTGAATATGACCGCACTGCTAAACTTCTGCGTTCCTTAATAATCCTTCCCCTCAATCTCAAAATCATAAACCTAAAAATTATGTGAGAGCTGAGATCAATGAGCAGGAAGCGGATGAATGTTTTGCTTCACTACCAAACCTGGACGAGCAGGTGACTGATAAACTCAATAAATTTGTTGATTCGCCATTAAAGGTGGAGGATTATGAGATTTCTAACGAAACCATGCACCCAATTCCTGACATGACTCTGAGAGAATCTAATGAGAAGTAGCAGATGACTCATGAACTCAATGAAAAGCACCCAATGCCTGAATAGATTTTGATGGATTATAAATCATATTATGATTATTCTTCATACTGCAACTCGAATGTTAATTATCGTTCGTGCTAGAATTGGAGTGTTGATATTCCAGTGCCTGGCATGACTCTGATAGATGAGCAACACGTGAATGATGACCTCAATGAGAAGCTTGGGGAATGCAGTTATTACATGCAGAGACAAATATTTCCAGTGAAAATGAACAATCAGGAAAAGGAGAGGAGAGTTATTGACAATTGAGTGATAACACTTGCTTCTCCCCGCGAAGATCCAGTTACCACAGGCAACAGGGTAGGTGCTGGTATTTACGCATTTCTTCCCACAGAAATAGTCACTGGGTTCCCCTTCATAATTCAGGCAGATATTTTGTTGGCATCCTCAAGGGAAAGCATTCTTTGGGATAACAAGTGGAATAAAGGGATTCTGGACTGTATTCGGTCAGCATTCCTCTCTCTTCTATAGAGTGTGACAGGGGCTCCTCCCTCTGCAAGATCATATTGCTTCAGATACCTCCCCATTGATATCCCCTCTCATCTGCGGCTAAGACAAACTCGGGAAGGCATCCAGGCCAAGCTTAGGACTGAAGAAGTTGTCTTGTGTGAACCTGAAAATGCGTATTGCATGCCAATTCAAGCGCGCAAAATACTTCCGGGCTTTAGACAGATATTAGAGAAAGCAGCCGAACAAGGTTTGGAAAAGCTCTGTGGTCTAATCATAATGGAGTATTCAGAATACACTTGTGCCTTGATGAATCAAGTTGTCTGGATTTCTTGGGAGTGGATTATGTGCATGAGGAATGGTACTCCACATGTATTCAAAGTACCGCGGGTTGGATTGCAGAGCTCTCTGAGGATTTATATGTGCAATTGCTTTGCCTTATTGCTGATCGTTGGAACACAGGAATTTCAAGCTCTCTCTGAGATATGGTTCATCTGTTGATCTTATTTTCTGGGGTTCTCATGTTTTTTCAGTCCATGCATCAAACATGCATCAAATTTGTTAGTGAATTTTGCAATGAATATTTCAGGTGTTATGAATTTCTCCACTCGCTGTTGTTAAATTTTGCGAGGAATATTTCAGGTGCTCACAAAAAGTATTGTCAATATATGAATTTCAACAAAACCTCATTGCAAGTTAACATGTTGTTTTTATAAGCTCAAGAATATTTCTTTATTACTTCGTTGGTCTATTTCAATCGGTATCAGTAATACAGCATTAGCTAAAAACATTATGAAATCATTTTGTTTTTATACCTAGAAATCAAGAATTGAGGTTTTCATATTTTAGAAGAAAAAATAGGATTACATTTATTACTCAATATATCAGAATACTATTGTGTGGTTTGGTGACATATCAGTTTGCCATGGAAACAAAACAACAAATTTGACGTTTTCATAATTGATTAAAGTTTTGAAACGTTTTTTTGCTTGGATCTGAAATATTAATTGATGTTTGCATGATTCATTATAGTTTTGAAACATATTTTTTGTGGATCTGAAATATTAATTTTTTTAAATAATTCAATCCAGAAAAAAAATGTTTTGGTACTACTTTATATGGTTTCAGAATAGTTGAATTTCCAAAGTAGAGGATTGTTATGAAAAAATGTATCTCTTATCTTATCTGTTGTGTAACAAATTCATGAGCTCTAACATATATCTAATTCACTTGTATGAGGGATGGTATTTATTTTTAATTTTTGATGTTGGTTATTGGAATAAAATTTTGTAGCTCTTTTATTGTGTATATACAGTATTACCTCAAAAAATTATGAAATCATATTGTTTTTATATGCAGAAATCAAGAATTGAGGTTTTCATATTTTGGAGGAAAAAATAGGAGTACATTTATTGCTGAATATATCAGAATACCATTATGTGGAAAGTGACATATTATCTTCCCATGGAAAAAAATAAATTTGACGTTTTCATAATTGATTATAGTTTTGAAACATTTTTTCCCTGGATTTGAAATATCAATTATTTATGACGAGAGACATTTTTTTTCTGAATCTTAAATATCAATTTTTTAAAATAATTCAATCGAAGAAAAAATGTTTTGGTACTACTTTATATGGTTTCAGAATAGTTGAATTTCCAAAGCAGAGGATTGTTATGAAGAAACATATCTCTTACCTGGTGTGTGACAAATTAATGAGCTCTAATAGATATCTAATTCACTTGTACAAGAGATGGTATGTATTATTCAGACATCTTATTTTTAATTTTTGATGTTGGTTATTAGAATAAATTTTTTTAGCTCTTTTATTGTGTATAAAGTGTGATTTGTAAATTTTCATTTCTTTCAAATTATTTATTATCCTCTCAACTATGTTTCGAAACCAATTAGGAAGCTCCAGAAATTGTTGTTTCCAATTTGGAGGTTTTTATAATGGTTAATAATCTTGATCTAGCTTGAATCCTTCATTTCTTTAATCAATGTTCTTAGTGATGCATCTCTTATCTTCTTTAATATATATATATATATATATATATATATATATATATATATATATATATATATATATATATATATATATATATATAACATTATTTTTATGGGCAATTTATTTTATCAACTCTATAGCATTTTGGCTATTAATTAACATTAACATTAATAGGAAGTGATTAGTATTATATCAACTAAAAATAATACCATTTATGTCAAATTTTTTTATATATAAAGCTACTATTTAATATTCTCTTATGTTGTGCTTTAATTTATCTGGTGTCATTTTGATTTCTATCTAGTGCAGAGGGGTCAGGAGTTTAAACATCAAATAGTGCAACAACTATAGTTACTGAGCACTAATTATCAATAAATTTTTGAAGAATCTAGATTGAGAACTCTCTGGTGGTGTATCCATGGCAAACTTGTGCCATTCTGTGCAATTTGATATCATGGTTTCATGTATTCAACAAGAAGGAGATGGAAATCTCCCAATCAAAAGTTAGAATTTCCAACAATTGTGTTTAATGCCAATGCAATGCAAGGTTTCAGCTTGTATTTGTCACTTGACTCAAGGCTTCTAAATAGACCTCTAATGAACAAAATTAGGGAAGATCAAATGGAGGTAGGAAGTTTTATTAATTTCTATCACCAACATGTGGCAGTAGCCACAATGGGTGAAAAAGCAAAAAATACTTGACAAAGAAATATGAAATTTATGTCTGCCACAACGAGGGGAAACCAGAGCTAAAGAAATCTTCTTATTATCAATGATCTAACACATCAAGAATTGTTTTGGTCTTTGAAGGACATTAAAATTTATGTGTTGAATTGTTAAATATATCACTTTGTTTTGTGCACTGTACTGTAGATTAACAAATACAATATTTTTCATCTAATCAAAATTTTCTTTTCAATCAAGGCGGACTGGGATGGCGAGAGTAGGACCTGGAGTGGTTTTGCAGGGGCAGGGTTTTGACAATGGTGATCTCAGCTATTTGCAACCTAAAGAAAAATGGGGAGACAAAGTTGATCGAGTCGTGCCTATTCAAGATTTTAGGGTAAAGTTTTTGGCTGACAAAAATCTGGAGAAACAACATATTCCACACTGGGTCTGCCGTAATGGAAATTGGGTGGATGAAGCTAGGTTTCCGTCGCATCGCCCACAATGGGTTTTTGAAGCAGGGTCTTGGGTTGACAAGGCCAAATCCTCTCCCATTCTCAAGCATTCAGCCCCTCCTCCTTGGCATAGCAGAAAATCATCTTACCACCACGGTTCCTTTTGAAGACCTTCTGGTTTCCATCATCGGAACAGGAATCAGGCTACGCCCATTGAGGTTTTTGATATCTGTGAGGGGGACCCAATCTGCGCAGATCCAGTCCTAGGTGCAATCATTTCTAGATTCAATAAAGGACCTGACCCCAAGGGCATATGCCAGCTAAACCCAAGACCGCAAGATCAGGGCAAGCGACATGGAGGTCCCTTCAATCCAAAATTTTCCAAGACCCTCACATTCTTATTACAGACAAAATGACTGGGAGATCGATTGATGATCTGCGGCAGAGGGCCTTAATAGGTAAGATCTGGAACTATTCTTGTTAGAATGATCATTTTTCAAATTGGGCGGTTTCAAATTGGGGTGGGCTTTCTCAGGCTTTTATTATTGCAGAGGTTAGAGGGTTTTTCATTTCCATTTTTAAAGATAAGCACAGCAGAGACAAAGTCCACAAATTTAAGGGTTGGTTTATGGAAGGTAAAGGGATTGGTACTCAAATTTGGTTCCCAAACTTTGATCCGTTACTATGCCAAATCCATTTTTTCCCTTTCTGGATTGCTTTCCTGGCTCTTCCTTTGGAATATAAAGACCCAAAAATTTTAGAGATCATGGGCAATAAGCTGGGGATCTTCCTTCGACATGATTGGATATATCTTGATAAGGTAGAGTGTTCTCCTAGGTTATGCATCCTTTATGATGTTAAAAGAAGAAATGGGTTTCCAGTGTGCGGCTTGAATCAAAATTTGGGGCTTTTGACCAACGGGTTCAGCTTGATTCCCCTATTTTAGTCTGCCGTCGATTGGATTCTCTTGGCCATCTTCAATCACAGTGTCAACCTTCTCTGCATGATCGTCTGGAGGTCTGTCCTAACCAATCCTCGGTCCTAGATTCCTGTCAAATCGCTCAGACTTTGGCACTGCCACAGGTGGATAAAATCAAGATTTCTTTCTCCAACCTTGATGTGCTGTCACAACTTTCACTTAAAGAGTCTTCATTTTTTTGTCTTCAAGATTTGTGTAGGGAGGATGATATCTATACTAATGTTTCTTCCCAAGGACTGCTTGTTTTACTAATGATAGGATGTCTCTTGGTAAATCCAAGTTTCCAGATGATGGTATGTTCTCGTCGACTTCTTCCATTACTCTTGGTCAGGGCAAGACAGTTGGGGATCCATTGCATATTTGGGCTATTGACCAATCTCACTAGGTGTCTGCTTCAGTTGACATGCAAGATCATGATTCAGAATTTGTGAGGCCTCACCCTAGACCCGTCATAGCATTTCCATTATTGTTATAGTAAACCTAGTGATTGGCTTAACATTTTGATTAGTTTAGTATATTTTACCCTTTTGAAAAAGATTTAATTTCAGTGGATCAGAATACATTACATTTCATGATGCTCTTTGTACTTACAATGTTGACTTTATGATACATTATGACTAACATTATGATGATCGATTTAGATGAAATACAGTGATGTGCAATTAGGGAATTTATGTCGATATGAGTTGTTAGGAAAATGAAAATCAAGAAATGAATTAGGTTGAGATGTGTATTTCATTCGGGCTAAAAGTTAGGTGAGGAATTATTGATGACTATTTTATGATATAAATATGAATTCTAATTTATGGTTATTTTGAGTTATGAATGTTGTGATGAAGTGATGGATTTTATACGCTTACATAAGCAACTAGGAAATGGAGATCTGATTCGATTATGATACGATGAGATTCCTATTATGAATTGAAATGGTAATTACTTAGGTGAAGTTTATGAGTGTCATGATGACATTTAATTGCAATTGAATATGTATGCAATGATTATGTTTCAAGTTTAATTTAGTGATGAATTTTATATTTCATGATGAGTTGTATGTAGGTTAAGGATGAACTATTATTGTCATCTGAATTATGAAATGATAGATAAATTATCTTGATTATTAATGTTATGAATTTACATGTTTTATTTCTTTGGACTACTGATATTGGACTTGAGTGTGCAGGGAAATAGGCCATGGTAAATTCAGGGAACCATCGTAGAGACTAATGTGAAAATTAGTGTGAGCCAAGGTTGCTTCTAGTGAGAAGCCAAAAACCTCATTGTAATGTATTTAATTTCTAAAAGTATGGTGCATGAATGTAGTTGATTTATATGTTATTTATGTGATAATGCCCAAGTGGACATGCCACATGGCTTGTGGTGTATCATTTTTATTGTGTCACTTGACACATGTGTGTGTACTTGTGGCCATGACATGTCCAATTGGGGATTGGTTGAACACCAACTTAGGAAGGTACCTTTTAGGATCCCCATGAAAATCACTTGGTTAGGGAGCTTAAGGTTTTGTCTTATCAATGAATTTCGAATTTGAGCTTCTTATGGATTTTTGGGAGGCTTAAAAGGTGTTTAGGGAAGTGTTAGGGCCATTTTTAGTAAGCCCACTTGATATACCTATGGGTAATGGGTATTTTTAACCATAGGACAACCCCATGTTGACCAAAAGATGCCTCCAAAAGTTGAATTTTCAAAATGGCCGAAAATCCACTTTTGAAGCAAGGTCTTGGGTAGTGTTTCATCCAATAATAATTCAAGTCCTTGGTCCACTTTTTGGGCAACCTTTTTAAGAATCCTTATTTGGAAACCTTGTAAGAAGCTTGGGAAGTTCATCCAATTAGAGGGAGATCTCATCCCTAGGAGAGTGTGTGGAGGCCCTTTTAGAGGGCACTCTTCTTTTGGAAGAGTATGACACCCACTCTCTAGATTTAGAGACTTAGCTATTTTGGAGAGGACTTGGAAAAGTGGAAAAAATCTTCATGAACTTTCTTCCATATGCTTGGATCAAGGTTGGTGGAATTCTTCATTTGTTATTTTTGTTTTCAAGTTGAGAGAAAGAGTTCTCATGAATGTTTATTTTTGTATGTAAAAATCTAGTTAGTGTGTTCTTGTAGTGTTTATGTTTTGAGATCTTGTGAATTTGTGATAATGGATGTTATTGAAATCTTGAGCTTGTTGTAGTGCAAGATTTATTTGCTTTGTAAATGTGTAGTTTCATTTGTTGTTTTTCTTGAAGTTTTCTTATATGTGATGTAATGATTTGTTGAGGGAGTTCTCATGGCCATACTCACCCTTGGGAGGGAAGAGTAGCCTTGTGGGTGAAGAGAATTTTTGGGACAATCAAGAGTGTAGGGTATCTCCTTGGATAGGAGAGGGATGAAATATGGATGTATGGGCTCCATGTAGCCATCTTTATTATATGTTCTTGTATATTGGGGTTCATAAGGAGTTTGATGAGATTGTGTTTGTGGTGAAAGATACATGATGAGGAAGCCAAGTGATGGCTTACCTCTTATCATGAGATGTGCTTTCTCCTCTTGAGTATGGTTCCACCTTCACCCTATTGTTGAGTCATTTTGAGACCCTTTGTGTTAGCCTTGGGAGGGAGATTTGTTTATGTTTTATGTTGTATGTTGTTGTTATTGTGGTTTTCTTGATTGTCTCCTTGTCTTTGTGATGGTTCCCCTAGCTTGGGGGTGGCTTCATAGAAGCCTAGGTTGGGAAGTCAGCACTCCTTGGCCTATACATTTTTATTGGAGGATTTGGAGCTATTGAAGACTTCATGGTTGGAGTTAAAATTTTGAAGATTTTTGAGGATGTGAACAAAACATGTTTTGGATTCCATCTTGTTTTATGTTTAATGTTATTGTAAGGAGTTTTGAGAATTCCTTGAGTTTCATGTATTTTGTAATGGAGTTATCACTTCAAGTCTTGTGATTGTATCAAGTGTTGTTGCATCAAAGTTAGAAGAAATGAATGGTTGTATATTCCTCTTGAAAGATTCATGTTTATTTTATGAAAATAATGTATGAGGCACAAGGGAAATGCAAATGTATTATGTTGTTATTTTATTAGCACTTCAAGAAAATAAATTGTAATAATGATTATTAGTTTTCCTTGAGTGCTTTGAAATGGTCTTTGAAAAATATTGATGTTAGTGTTGTTGTTAATGTATTATGAATAATGTAAGGAAGAGTTCAAAAAAATTTTATGTTGTAGAAATCTCCTTAGTAATTTGAAGCATTAGTATGTTAAATAGTTTTCATGTTTATGATCAAGTTGTAGAAATAAGGAAGTTATCAATTTCAAAGTTTAGTTGTTGTTGTTGATAAAATTTTATGTTACAATCATAGTTGATTTTAACTTTATGTAAAAATTCTTCTCTTGATTAATTAGTTACTTCTATATAGGTTTAAAATTTTAGAAATCAATCTATAAATGATCTTTAGCCTATCACCTTTTGAATATTGAGACAACAACAAAAAAAAAAACTAAGAAAGAGTAAGTAAAAGAGTGAAGAAAGAAATGAACTTCGAAAAAAGAACTAAGTATTGTTAAAATTGAGACCTATAGGTCTCTGAAAAATGTATGGGAAAAATTACCATACATTTTCCAATCACACAGTCAATAAACAAATATTATCATATACTTGCTTGGCAAAAGAAAGAATTTATAATAATGCTATGGTAAGGAAATAATAAAGCCTATTCTATCCTACAAGGAGGCTAGCTCTTTGGGGGACCCACCTGGGTGGACACCCCAAAGGATCCTCAAAAAAAAAATGTAATAAACTCCCTTGTCAAACCCAAGTTGCCTTATACGAGGCATTTTATTAATAAAAATAATATATTATTACAAAAAATAAGAATATATATACTTTTGTTTGTAACCCCCACATTGGTGGGCATATAAAAGAAAAATATATATTTATATATAAATTAAAAAAAAAGGGGGTTAAGTAAATAAATTTTCAAAAAAAAAAAATGAGAAACAAAAATTTGTTTAAAGTTGGGGGTGTGGTGGTGGACCCCACACCACCCATTCTCCCACGTCTTGTGAGAGGGGGGACCCTGTAGCGGCCCTGCCGAGGTAGGTATGCACTACCAAGGTAGTGCAGCCTTGCCAAGGCAGGGTACGAACTGTCGCAGCAGTGCGTGGGCTCCACCCGCTAGTAGTCCAAAAAAGGGACTTAAAAAAAACAATGAAAGTTTTGCTATTTCTTTTTTTTTAAATTTGATTTTTTTTTTAAATTTATTTATTATTAAATACATTAATAATTAATATATTATTAATTAGAATATATATATATATATATATATATATATATATATATATATATATATATATATATATATATATATATATATATATATATATATATATATATAAAAGGTGGGATCACCACTTAATATATATTTATTTTACAACCTGATTCTAAGATACGGAGCTCCCGAAGAAAAGAATCAGGGAAAAAAATTTTGTTCATAACCCCATCACGCAAAGAGAAAATCAAAATTGGTGAATCACTACGGGCTTAATTCACCATAATGATGACACCTTACATTTACAAAAACTGATGTGTCTCTGCAGGCTTAATTCACCTCAATGATACCACTTTACAATATATACACCTAATTACATAATTGGTGATCTATGATCAAATGATCCATGTAAACACTAACCCAAAATCACAAGCATTATTGATAAGCTTGCATTGCCAAAAATAATTTGTACAGGCATTACCTGAGTTCAAACATAAAATCTCCTAAATAAACCTAGGCTATAAGCAGAAATATTATATACATAATGGGGTCAAAATGTTGGTATGTCAGTAATTTGCAATTTAGAAGTTGCTGGGATGACTGACTTTGAGTCAATATAGCTTGTAAAAGGAACAAAAGATACCCATGATTACACAGCCTAAGAAGACTCTCTAATCCCCAATCCCAAGTTCAAATCTGGTACAGGAGGGGGTTGCAGTGGAGGGGCCACCAAAGGGGAAGAATCAACCTCCAAAAGATCCAACATTGCAAAGACCACCTGATGAATATCACTGATACATTCCTTACTAAGGAAACCCCCAAATTGCTGAAGGGCAATTTTTAACAGGGCGGAAAGATTGCCACTCCAAAGCCCTTTTAATACTTTCATAAGTCATGAAGATAGAATGATCTCTCAACATAGCATGATGATGAAATATCCCACCAATCAGAGAAGCTACACCCTATAGGTCATACTTTTGTACTGCTACTCGAAGTTTATGATTTTGCAAAAAGATGGGCTTCACAAATCGTCCTGCTATGGTGTCCAAACAAGCTGGCAACTGCGTAAGATCTAAAAAGTTAGAGAAAAAGATAGAAAGAATTTGTGATGGGAATATAATCCTACGACTGGATGGAGAGAGGACTTTGTAACCTATAATCCTCCTGATGCCAAGATGAATATGTGGCCTTTCATAGATAAACATCACAACTAGCATATTGTCCCTAATGGGACCAAGGAATGGCTCCTCCCAAATTTCTACTAGAAGAGAGATCCTAAAATTTCTAGGATAATATTCCATATGAAGAGCGTTGCAGGTGTGACAACATTCAATAGCTGCACTAGCACCCACCAAGAAACTGGAACAAGCTGACATAATTGATATGTAGACAAAGCCAAGCCTGAGGCAACAAAAAAGGAAGCTATGAATAGGGGCTAACAAAAGCAAGGGGATGAGCAGCGAGGAAGAGAATGACGAGGAAATGGCTAAGGATAGAAAGAAATAGACCTAAGGACAAAGTTTCTATGGCCAAGCTCACTAAATGATGATAGTCCCTTGAATTAATTGAAAAATATTTTGCAGAGATTGGATATATAAAACATACGAACTTACTGATCGATAAATACCACTCATAAAGCCAAAAATGTGTGAATGCTAGGAGGACACAAAATAAGACTTAAAAAAACTAGTAGGCAAGTCAGGTGTAGGGAGATGAAAGAGAAGGATGGAAGTAGGAGGAGAAATGTATAGTGCCAAATGAGCTGAGAAAGTGGAGATATAGGAAAATGTCATCAAATCACATGCTTCATTGGGAAAGCATAGGTAAGGATTGAAGCAAAACCCAATACAACAGAATAATCATTAATTCACACAAAATAGCTACAGTCTTATTTGATATCACAAGGAGCCAGTACCCAAGTGGTTTGATCACATTTGTTAGCTAACATGTATATAAATGATAAACTAAATCAAGCACATTGCCAAAGTATAGAGTACAGACTATCTTATCACTTTCTAGCCACGCAAGATGACAGAGTGGCATTTTACATACCGCCATCATAATAAACTCTAAACTTATGATGTAGCAACACTATCACTCTATCACTCCTTTTTACAGTATACAATGAAAGTAGGATAGAGAAATAATAAACATGCTTAGAAAGGAATCATAATGATAGGGAGGCCCCTTTCAAATCAAAGTATAGTACCACTTATGCATGCGATGTGGAAAATATTTTGACCCCCTTAACTTCCCATACCCAATAAAGGTAGAGAAGGAGAGAGTACTTAAAAATGTGGCCAAACAGATTTGCCATTGTGGCATTAAGTGCAGCCCTGCAACCAATAGAAAATAAAAATAATTCTATACCAATTAGTGGCCACCACTTCACTAATTGGTATAGAGGTAGTTCTGAATACCCCTGAATCAAATAGGTATTAAAATTTACCAATCTGAAATGACATACCCATTTACATAGTGAGATCTATTTCTGTCTATCATAAAGATTCATTACGAGCAATCTCCATGATAGATGGAAAGCTATCAATTCTGCCAGCTAAAGAATTAGAGTCCAAGAAGACTTTGTTACAACCATAGTTTGCTAATATATCTGCCAATTTGTTACCCTCTTTGAGAGTATGGGATATAGAAAATGAATCCAGAGAATCAATGAGGTCCCATATTTTTTGAAGTATATACTTCAACTGCCAGTTATGAATAGATATATGAATGCATGCATTAATAATAACCATTGAATCACCTCCAATATGCAGATTAGATATTGATATTTTTTTAGCAAGGATCAAGCCTTCAAGTAGTGCAGTGGCTTCCACCATATTATTAGTGCCATAACTAATAGGGGAAGCCAAGTATGCCAAGATTCTACCTTCATGGTTTCTAAGGAAAGCTCCAATCCCAGAGTGCCCAGGATTCCCTCTAGATGAGCCATCAAAATTTAGCTTGATAGCAGGAAGTTAGGTGGGATCCATTTGATTGAGGATCTTATAATGGGGTCTTTCCTAATCTTGGGAAATACTAGACACAATGGCAGGGAAATATACTTCCAATATTTCAACACTTGACTATCCCATGAAGAAAAGACTGAATTAGGGTTAAAATGGCAAGATGACCTACTATTAACTTGTTCTGAAATGATCCTTTCAATTGAAGAAAAAACATCATTAAGACCAGAGACCTCTTTTCTAAAAATATGTTTGTTTCATTCCCACCAGATGGATCAGATAACCAAGGAGGGAATAACTCTTCATAGGTAGGCAAAAATAGGGGACGAAAAAAGAGAGGGCCAGGATTGGAAGAGTTCCCTAATAGATCTAAGAAGGGGAAAAGAAACAGATAATTTATTCATAAAAAACCCCCAACATTGATGGGAGAATGAGCAATGAACAAAGAGATGGTCAGTTGATTCCTCTTTATTCCCACACATGACACAAGAAAAGGGATCTGCTATATGCAACTTTGCAAGCCTGTCACTGGTCAAGACTCTGTATTGGATGGCCATAGTGGAGAAAACACCATCTTTGGGAAGAATACTATTGTCCTAGAAAAATTTGAAGGCACGCTATGAAGAGTGTTGCACATCAAATTGAAGAAGGGCCTCATATCCTCACTTAATAGAGTAGGATCCCTGCTTTGAGGGGCACCATAAGAGTTTATCCTTTCCTTTAGATAGAAAAACTAGTCTCTCAGAAAGGAGCTTCACAAATTCTTTTGCAAGATTACTTGATAGAGGCAGGGTGGTAGGATTCTTCCACAAAACCTTGTGAGAGATGATGTCTACATAATCCACATAATCTACTAGAAAATCTCCCCAGTGAAGAGAGGAAACCCTCATAGCTTTAGAAAGAGAAACTGAGTCAGCTAATGGTGGCTGACCATTCCAAGAGTCTTGCCAAAAAAGAACTTGTTGGCCATCATGTATCTGCCAGGATAGATATTTAGTAACTACTTCTCTAGATGCCATCATGAAGTTCCATGTAGGGGAGCCTAATGGAGGATTGGAGATAGTGAAAATTTGATGAGGGGAAGGAGAGTCCAGATATTTTGATTGCATGATTTGACACCAAAGATATTGAGATCTGAAGTACATGTTCCATACAAGTTTCCCTCCGAATGCCTTATTTCTAAGAGACAAGTTCTGAAGGCCTACACCACCAGACAGCTTGCTACAAGAGAGTCTCTGCAGGGGTAGAAGAGGGACTTTCCTAACATTAGTCATATTGGATGACCAAAGGAAGCCTCATATGATTTTCTCAATTTGATTAATTATTGAGATAGGTGCTTGAAGCACAGATATATAGTAGTTAGGTATAGCCAAAAGGATGGTTTTAATTAGTAAAATTCTACCTGATAAGGAAACCTGATGCGCTTTCCAAGAAGAAATTCTACTCTTAAGCCTACTAATCACATTATCCCAGAAAGAGATCTTTACTGATCTAAGAAAAAAGGGAATACCTAAATAGGTAGATGGTAGTTCACTAATGGGGAAGCCAAGTATATTTGCAATTCTATCCCAGACAGCATAAGGGGTAAAGAGGATGAAAATTTTAGATTTGGTTGGATTGATCACCTGACTAGAGCTTGAAGTATATAAATTCAAAATCCATTTTACACATCTAGCCTCATGAATAGTTAACCTACCAAAGAGGAGTGTGTCATCAGAAAAGAAGTTGTGGGTGATGGAAGGAGCAAAATTAGGAATAAGTATGCCCTTCTAGTTAGAGAGAGAGCATTTTGAGCCAGAATTGACCTACTAAGAGCCTCAGCCAAGATGATGAAACGAAAGGGGGAAATAGGGTCCCCTTGGTGGACTCCTTGGGTAGCATAGAAGTATATAGAGGGGGAACCATTAACAAGCACCGAGAAAGTCACCAGCTAAGAAGTGCCTAATCCACTTGCACCAATCCGAGGAGAAGCCAAACTTTGCGAGAACCCTAAGAAAAAATGACCAACATACCTTATCATAGGCTTTCATCATGTCTAGCTTCAATATGAATGAGGGGCTCTGGGAGGATTTGATAGAGTGGAGAACTTCCATAGCAACAAGGGCACCATCCATAGCGTCCTGTCTAGGGATGAAGCCTTCTTGTTGCAGAGAAATAATGCAGGGAATGAGTAGTTTGAGTCTGAGGTAGATTGCTTTAGTGAAGATTTTGTAAACTGAGTTACAGAGAGCAATAGGCTTGAAATCTACAAATGTTTGGGGGGATTGACACTTGGGGATGAGAGCAAGGTTATTCCTATTAAATTCTTTGAGTATATAACCCCCCTTGCGGGATTCTTCAATGGTCATGAGAAGATCGAAGCTGAGTACATCCCAACATTTTTGGAAGAATGTCATAGTTAACCCATCTGGGCTAGGGGCTTTATCAGGAGGTATAGAAAATACAACAAAATGAATCTCTTTAAGAGTAAATGGCTGCATTAGACTACTATTGTCTTGTTGTGACACAATAGTTGGAATGTGTTGCAGGAGAGATTCTATCTTAGAATGATTATCAGACTGCTGAAGATTTGGCGCTAAAAGACTTTTGAAAAAGATAACCCCTTCATTACTAATTTCTTGTTGAGAAGATAGGACTTTCCTAGAGGATGCACTTTTAATGGAGAATATAGAGGAGGCTACTTTCCTAATTTTAGCAGAGGCATGAAACAATTTGGTGTTCCTATCACCCACTTTCAACTAGAGTTCTCTGGACTTCTGACACCAATAGATTTCTTGTCTAGAATAGAGGATAGCCCAATAGGATTGGAGAGATATTTGATTCTCTACTAACTCTTCATTTAGTCCCTTCTTCATAATGTGATCCAAAATCTGGGCAAGTTCTTTCTCTACGCGTGACTTCTCTTGAAAGATATTCTTAAAGACTACCTTGTTCCCTATGACAATTTTGGATCTCACAAATTTAAGCTTGTTAGAGAACTAAAACATTTTGGTACCTTTTCGATAGGGAGCACTAACCCACCACTGATGAAGAAGAGATAGGAAGTGAGGATGCGTAAACCACATGCTTTCAAATTTGAATGAGGGAGTCTTCTTAACATAGGGTACTGTATTAATGTCTAGTACTATAGGAAAGTGGTTTGACTCCGACAAGGAGAGTATGTTCGAGGCAAAAGAAACCTTTAACATCTTAAAGTTAGGGGATATGAAAAATCTATCCAACCTAGATGAGATAGGGGTATCAACTCTACGATTAGACCAGGTGAAATTTCCATTCAAAAAGGGTATATTGCACAAAGGATTATTCTGGATAAAGGCTCAAAATTCTTCTATTACCCTTTGTGCTATGGGATTTCCCCCAGATTTTTTGTCAAGAGAAGCAATGGCATTGAAGTCTCCACCTAACATAAAGGGAAGATCACCAAGCTTTTGTAATTAATCAAAAAGGGATTCCCAAAGTAGAAGTTTGTCATTTGGATATGCCAGCCCATACACATTGAACAAATGAAATTGAACATCAAACCAGTCAACTTTAACAAGCATCCAATTAGGATTGACAGCCAGGATTTGTACCTAAACACTTTTCTAGTTCTAGAGGATAATAAGGCCACCTGATGCCCCAGATGAAGGGACACCAACTGGTTCCCAGGGGGACCATTTGCAAATCATCTTATAAAGTGATGTTTGCGAGAGTTTGAATTCTTGGATAAGAACAATGTCTACTTTCGAAGAGTCAATATATTTTTTGACCCTTCACCTTTTGTTAAGGGCATTTAAGCCCCTGACATTCCATGAGAGAATCTTCATTGGGGGCCAAGAGAGCACAGTACTCTCCTGGTTTGAATAATGGGCAAAAATGAATCCAATAGGGTCAATTGGGTACCCACTTCAATCTCATCTTTTATTTTAGAAGCTAGAGGTTTCCTACCCCTCTTCTTTGGTGTAACCAGAGCCAGATCTACTAGAAAAGGGGATCGAGTGGAAGAAGACTTATGCAGCAAGAGAGACTATGAATAATCAAAGTCATTAGAAATGGGGGGGGGGTCCAAGATCTACCGATACAAAAAGATTGGTATCAGCTTCAGGAGAAGGATTGCATTTGTCAGGTGGGTCCAGAAGAAAACCTTCCTCAATTGCAATTTCATCAATAATTTGAGAGGCCACTGAAATAAGAATCTTGTCAGACATTAATCAGATCTCCTGATCTAAAAGTGAAGAAGGTGATGAAGAAGGGACCAGAAGGAAAGGAAGATTATTAAAGATTAGATTCTAAATGATGTCTTCCTCCCCCACAAAGGATCAGTGATACATCATAAAGGTCAATCAACCTAGGTAGATGAATCAGCTAGCTAAGGGAGAAGCAAGGGAGGAGGAGATGTAGGTTGTAGATTGATAGGACCAATGGATGGAGGAGAAGGAGAAATAAAGTGGGAGGGCGAAAGACATATGTGAGTTCTGCCTGGGGTATACATGAAGTAGGACTTGGCAAGGGAGGAAAGAAAATCTAACTTAGGGGCAGGAAGGAAAGAATTAAGAATCTTGGCTAGAGACGGCATGCTCATAGAGGGATGCATACCCAAAATAGAAGTGGACAATGAAAATCTCAATGGACTGGGAAGGGAAGCCACCTAACAAGGACGGGGGATCAATTGCTGACTAGAGGGAGCCACTAGTGAATTAGATCTAAAGGATGGACAAAAAAAAGGATTAGACTCAAAATGATGATAGATATCTTGAGAAGGTACAGGAGATTGATGGAACTAATAAACAAAGTGTCCCAGAGAGTTAGTTTTAGAGGCAATGGCACAAGGGTCAAGAAACTTGATGCTGTACCCAAATCCTAAATTTCAACTCGATAGAGATTTCTGAAGGAAGGGGATCCTTATCCTTCAAAAGAAGACAAAAACTAATAGGAAGATGAAGGTTAATGTAAGGTACCAGGTCATGCTAGATAAAAATACCTAGCCTATTTGCTAGAATTTCTACAAATGAAGGGTCTCTATATTCAAGGGGGAGATTCAGGAAAGATATCCACCATGGATTAAAAAGAGGGCAAGATGAATTCGTGTCAAAATGAGGAGTCCATGTCAATGTGGTGATAAAAATCCCACAATAGAACTAGCCTTTAAACTTATGAACAACATATTTGTGCTCTTGAGACTTAAAAATTTCAACAATGAAACATGAATTTTTCTCATACTGAAATATCTCTTTGAGTCCTATCTAGGAAAGACTTGCCCAAGAAAGTAGTGATTCAAAATCCAGAGGTGACTGCAACTTACCTATGAGTGTCGAGGCTCTCAGAGAGTCCACCCTGGTGGCAATCATGTGGAAAGGAATAGTAATATGAGGAGTCACTGGTGGCTGCTGACGAGGCTCCTTCTATGGGGGCTTAGCAAACTGGTGGTGGAAAGGTAGATTGAGAGCATTCTTCTGGGTGCAAGAATTTGGATCAAAGGGACCTCTGTGAAAAATGGGTAAATTGTTGGGTGCAGTGATAAGGGCAGGTTGGGCAAGAGGGGTATGGTTAGGGGATGAAACAAATTTGGGGTATCTAAAATCAGATGAGAAATAAGTAGGAGGAAGAGTCAGAGAGGGGGGATGAAAGATATAAAAAATGGGCTCAGGAGAAAAGGGTTTTTGCTGATTCCAATGATGTAGAGGGGGGCAATGAAAAACCTTATTGCAAAAAGGTGGCTTATAGCGATCTACTACTACCAGAGGGTGGGGGCTAAGGATACCTTCAAACATAGCCGATTGATGAGGCTGCCCAGAAAGAACCTGCCCCTGGTGGTATGACATGCGATAGAACTACAGAGAAGAGGTGGAGGTTGCTCGAACCCTCCATTTTCCTTGCTGGAGAACCCACTAAGGAACGTGCTCAGAAGTGTGAAGCTGAGCTAGATCTTCTTCATCAAATGGAACATCTGCCCATTTAGTTGGACCCTTGAACACTAAATAAAACCCCTTGCCAACACCTTCAAACCCTATCCCTTTATGAGATTGAAGATAGAATCCCCCACTTGCACCTGCGATGAGTACGCTCTGTGATCCCGCCAAGGAGACTCCCTGAAAAGTAGCTGGCGAGCTCTACAAATGCTTTGGCAAACTCTAGTAAGTCTTACATTTGTCACCTAGCACCATCGTCGAGAAATTCCTTGTATCTGCCATCTATTTAGTACTTTTATCCAACCTTGAATTTTTTTTGTCTGTGCTTGGCTCACTAATCATTAATTAGAATATATTATTAATTAATGTATATTAAATATTAATCAATTAATATATTTTGTATTAATTAATATGTAATATTAATTAATATTTTTTTATATATATTAATACCTTCTATTTATTAATATATTTATTAAATAATGTCCACATTTGCAAATCAATTAATATAATTAATTGTTATCGTATGTTGGAAATAAATTTTTATATTAAGTTACGAAATGTATTTATTGGAACCTACATTAGTAAGCGTAATTAATAATAATTATTAAAATTTATCTATCTTGTTTTATCAAGTTGTAACTGTTACCCAAATTTTCCTACGCATACAAATTTGGCAAAAAAATCATCATCAGGCCTTTGTTTTTATCTTGTCAAATACCCCAAAAAATTTCATGAGTCTACCTCTTTCCCCCTGGTCTCTGCAATATCTTTTAGGTCTCTGGCTAGAAGAAAAACCCTTAAAATTTCATAAAACTAGCCATTACCCTGCAAAACCCTTTGGCCACATTATATTTTTATGTTACTTTATCCCGGTCACTTAAGTTGTCCCAATTTGCATGTGCGTGAAATAATCCCTAAGTCCAGTGGTTTAATTTTTCCTATGTCTCAACGCACAAAATATTTTCCCTAAGGTTAAGTTTTGGCTTCATCTAATGGTCTTCGACATTCTGCAAGCCAAAGATGCGCATGTGTTACGATCACGGTTTAGCGAGAACCATCAATCTTGTTTTCTCCAGTGTTGCAGTGTGTTAGTGGGTCCGGTGCCATGTCAACTAATTTGGTGGCTTTTCATTCGTCAGTGGGCTAGTGATTTGGCTATTGTCAGTGGGCCCTTTCTCTTCAGTAGGTTAATTTCTGATCACATCTCACGGCTGTCATTATACCGGTGATCCAAGATGCACGTGTTTTATCATTGTAGTATAGTGATAGCCATAGATCCTTCTCCATCACCTAAATTTAGTCAGTGGGTCTTGTGTCAGAGATAGATGCTACGTGTATCTTGCTTGTCAATTTCTCATTGGTCAGCTGGTGTGCGATGTGGAAATCTATCAATGGGACTGGCCCCTTTCAGCAGTCAGAGGCTCTCACATCTATAGAGGATCGACAGTTGGCATATGTCCGCAAGGCTTTGTGTTAGAGCATGCGATCATGTGACAGCCATTGATCTTTTTTTCTCTCCGGGCTCTGTTAGGTGGGTTTGATGTCAGAAGGTATGGAACGTGTATCTGAAATGGCACATTTTCATTGGTTGTTTGTTAGGCTACGTGGCAGTTGTCAGTGGGCCCGTGGGGTAAATGCTTTCTAAAGTGATTATCTCTCTGCAGGATCTCGCGGCTGTTGTTATGCCATGAATCCAAAATGCTCGATCGTTAGAAACAATAGTATAGCGATAGCCATTAGATGGTGTTCTTAGGGACGTGGGTCCAATGTCTTGTCAGAGATGCTGATTTGCTCACTTCTGATTGGCTGCTGACTTCCATAGTGAGTTTGACTTGTCAGAGATGGGTTTTAAACTATTTTCCATGTGCATCATGGCTATTCATCTATCGGGAAGATTTTGCATCAATGCCTATGTTTTAAAAAATGACCTAGTAGCCATTATTATTCAATTTTAAAAATATCTTTGTGAAGGTTTTGTTAGGGTTTTGCTCTTTGTGGCCATGCGTGACAAGATGGGTAGCTAGAATTGAATTTCTTCAGGATAGGGATGGTTGGAAAGATGATAATAGACAATCTAATCATCAGCACCATAGATTTCATAGAGTACCATGTCATGTTGAAGCTTTAATGAGCTTGGCACCACCTTTTGCAGGGTTAATCATTTTAAACCCAGATATCAGACCAGGATCAGATTTGGATGCATTCATGGCTTAGTGGAGTTGCAAATGGGTAGATGGATCAAGGTTGATGTGTCTACAGGTGGGCTCAGTACTAGGATCAACATGCAAGGAAAAGATTTGATTTGATCACTAGCTATTCTCAGATATTTGATGATGGTAATCAATGTACCATTAGGGTTTGATATTTTATTATAGATTTATGTAACCCTAATTAGGTTTTGACTGCAGCCTGTGTGCCAAAAGGAGATGTATATATTGTATTTTTGGAGCCTTAGTGCTTAGACGTTAGAGAGTTCACATTTTGTAAAAGAAGAAAGTCTCTTTCTTAGAAGGCTATCTATGGTATTTTCTACCCTCTGGTTTTCTACATTCTTTAATCTTTCATTGAGGGTTCAAATATCGTAGAGGTACTTTGTGACAATTCTTCATGTCCCTATGCTTCCTTGTTTGTATTCTCTCTTATTGAATCAAAGTATATGATGTTTTAGTGATATCTTAGGGTTCCTGATCCCTCTCTCTTTATGCAATTGTGTGTATTATTGTGAATGATTTGATGTGAATGTTTTTTTTAGTATACTCCAACCCCTAAACAATCTTGTCTCATTCCTATACCTAGTTGTAGAGGTGAATGTTTCTTGCAAGTCATAGATTGTTGTCTACTCCAAAGAGTGTTATTGTTTGTGAAAGAATCTCTTTCTTTCCCTGAATACCCTCTTTATTTGTAGACCCCTCTATGAAATACTCATGCAAGCCTATTTAGTGAGTTGTGATCTACTAGACCTAAGTCTCATTGATTTCACTCCTCTATACTGAGATCCAAACCCTAATTTTGGTTCATCACCTAGTAGGTAGTTTGCTTTCAAGTCATTTCCATTTCAAGCATTCCTTCTATCCCTTTCCCTCCAAAAGTTTTACTTTTCATGTCTAGAAGCAAATTAAGGTGATTATCCAAGAGGAACCAGCCTAGAACTTGGAGGTCTCATCTCAGTTAGCATAGGTCCCACAACCTGGAGATGATTCCCATGTTATACTAGGTTATCAAGACTATGAGAGCTTGAGACAAAGGCGTAAACTTAGTGTATAACAATTCTGGCATGCTTGGTGGGACCAAGAAGTCATAGTTTTCATGATTCTTGTTGGTTCTGATATGCTTCCAACAGGTTGCAGACCTTTGAGAGGTCATTGTTTTGCATATATGGTGACTCCGAGTTCACATTTACTGGTTTTGAGGAGATTCAGTATTTGAAATGGATTACCATCCTTCTTTCCATGAATGCATCCCTTCATTTCATGAGGGCTAGCTTTATCAAAATAGTGGTACTTCTATTTTCATGCAGGACTATCCAGTTGCAACAATGGAGCAACATTCACCTCGTGCTTGCCCCCCACCCACCCAACTTCTAGTCTCATGGTAGCATCAATACACATATCAGCAACCTCAAGAGGAAAGGCTTTCAATGAAAGAGCATGCTCATCATGCCCAGATCCAACAACAACAAGCTTTGGCTCAGGAAGATCAAGGTTATAGGAGGTACCTGGCAGAGCAATACAAGAGGAATGAGGCCAAGGTCGCCGAGGGGTTGGAAGCACAAAATTTTTTTTATCAAGAGGTGTTGGAAACATAAAAATGGAATATGTGGACACAATCAAAGGAGCATTTTGATGCTAGATGGAAGCAGTGTGAAGAAATCATTGTAGGACAACAAAAAGGTCAGACAACCCTTGCAAGTAATCTAGCAACACTGAACAAAGTTTACAAAGAAAATTTGATTAAGGTTAGTGTTGCTATAGCTGTAAAAGAGGAAAGTTTTCAAAGAACATGAGCAGCTCAGAGGGATGCTTATGAAGAATTAGAGGTTCATAAGAATAATTGTGAAAAGGTGGTTCAAGACCAAAAGATTCTAATGGAGGCCATGTTTGATAAAGGCAATGAGTTTTAGATTGAGAAAGAAAAAGAACAGAGAGCTCATGAGGAGTTTCATGAGAGAGAGCTACAGAATCTCAAGAAAAATATAGGATCCCTGGCTTCTATAGCTGAAACATATAAAAGAGGCTACCAGATGTAGGTTGAGAAGTGTTTTCAACTTGAGGAGGAAAAGCAGATCATTGAGGAGAAGATTGCTGATCTCAAGGAGGTTCTCTCTGTACAAGTCAGGACAAATAAGTTCTCAGTAAATCATGATAATTGTGTTGACAATGGTATATTTCTTCGACAAGAGAATCTAGAAGAAGAAGAAGGAGATCAATTCTGGGACAAGATGGAATACTTTTTCTTGCATCTTGATAACAAGCCCACACTTCCAGAGAACATCTAAAAATTGTAGGAGATAGTCATTTCCAACTAGCATGATGAGGATATCAATCAAACTAAAGTAATTCCTTAGGAGGCTGAGTTTATCAAGGAGAGCTCCAGGTCCAACATCTCTCATGGTTTCCCTATCAAGTAGTTGGCCAGGATGGAGGTTATCAAAGGAGTACAAACTATTCTAGTATCCCAATATGATAGTCCACCAAAAGCTGAGGGTGAGAATGAACCAAATCAGCTTGTTGTCCCCATTGACCTAGTAAGTAAGGTCTTGTTTCTACTTGATGTTCCTCCTTAGATTGATAGTGCTTGCAATCAGCTTGACCAAGTAAGTAAAATCCATATCAGTCAAATCCTTATCAACCAGGTGATTCTGCATATCTCCTATATTTATCTTTTAATAGCTTTCCAAGAACATGTGGATTATTCTAATCTGAGAAGGATGGGAAGTTATTTTTCACAAATAGTAAATGGTTTTGTCTGACCGGTGTTATGTACTAGTTAGTTTAGGTTAGGTATGTTTTTGTTTTCTTTCCTTTCTTTCTAGGTTAGTTCCCTATTTTCCAAGAAGTGCTCTGAGCATAGTTCTAGTGCTATCCCTATGAGAATTTTTGAGTTTTGATGACCCCATGCCCAATGGATTGTCTAGGCCACTAGTTTCAATGTCTAGTAGGCTAACATCTAGTAGAAATCACCACCATGTTACCCAAATTTTCCTATGCATAAAAATTTGGCAAAAAAACCATCCCCAGGCCTCTGTTTTTATCTTGTCAAACAACCCAAAAAAATTGATGAGTCTACCTCTTTTCCCCTGGTCTCTGCAATATCTTTTAGGTCTCTGGCTAGAAGAAAAACACTTAAAATTTCATAAAACTAGTCGTTACCCTACAAAACCCTTTGGCCATGTTATATTTTTATGTTACTATTATACACTGAGTTTGCACCTTTGTTTCAAGCTCTCTTGGTCTTGATAACTCAGTATAACATGAGAATAATCTCAAGGTTGTGGGACCTTTGCTAACCAAGATGAAACCTCCAAGTTCTAGGCTGGTTGCTCTTGGATTGTCACCTTAGTTTTCTCTTAAACTGGAAAAGTAAATTCTTTTGAGGGAAAGGATTAGAAGGAGTGCATGAAAGGGAAATGCTAAAAAGAAAATTACCTACTAGGTGATGCATTGAAACTAGGGTTTGGATCTCAGTATAGGGGAATGAAACCAGTCAAAGGCTTAGGTCTAGGAGATCACAACTTACTAAATAGGCTTGCATAAGTGTTTCACAAGAGGATCTACAAACAAAAGAGGGTGTTCAAGGAAAGAGAAAGATTCTTTCACAACAACAAGACTCTTAGGATTAGACAACAATCTATGACCTGCAAACAAACATTCACTCCTATAACTCAGTGTAGGATTGAGACAAGACTATTAGGGGTTGAAATATACCCACAAAACATCTAAATCAAATCAAACAAAATAACACACATAGTTACAAAAAGTAAGAGGAATCAGGAAACCTAAGATATCATTGAAAACATGCATACACTTTGATCCAATAAGAGATAATACACACAAGAAAGCATAAGGACAACAAGAATGTCACAAAATATTTTTCAATATCTGAACAATCAATGGGAGATTACAAAGAGTAGAAAACCAGAGGACAAAAAACTGTCTCAGATAGCTTTCTAGGAAAGAAACTTTCCTTTTTACAAAATGTGAACTCTGAGCATTAAGGCTCTCAAAAACCAATATATACAACACTCATTACATGTAGGCAAGAGTCAAAAATCTAACCAGGGTTATAGATTTTACAATAAAATAAAAAACCCTAGGGTACTCAGAATTAATGCCAAGTCTGATCATGAATATCCTCCTGCAACATCATGGAAAATCAGATAAATGACCTTGAGTACCCATCCCTATACTGCAAGAAACATGCAGACAAGCAACCTTGACCAACCAACCCACTTGCAAGGCCACTAAGTCATAAAGACTCCAAATCTGATCTCAGATCCTGGAAAGGACCACAAACGACTACCCAAAAGATCTCTACAAATTGGCCCACCATGAATGCCACCAAAGTACTTCAAAGGGACAAGAATTGACTCATGGTGGCTAGCCAGATCCCTTCATCATCTTCACAACTTGCAACCATCCTGGTGACATCAATTTTTAGCTACCTACACCTGCAAACATCTCCCTCAGAAGAAACCTCATCAAAACTAGCCGCACCACTTTGAAATAGCACTGGTCGCATGATCGCATGAGCCTAAAAGCCTTCATGCGATCATGCGACAAGCCTCATTGAAAACATCTCTACTTCGTACACAACCTACAATCAAACACTATCAAAAACTTAGGCCTGAGATTGCATTGCCTTTGAAAAAATGCTAGTTGCACGATTGCATGAGCTTAGAAAACCGCATGCGATCATGCAACAAGCCCTTTGTTAACTACAACCTACCATGCAAGACACCTAGCCCACAAGATCCACCACCTTAGTCTGACCCATGATAGCACCATAGGAAATGCCCTTAGAATCCAATGGTGGTCGCATGATTGCATGGGATCGGAAGATCCCATGCGAACATGCGACCAACATAGATCTTACATCTACAGGGCCCATGCTATACCTCCAGCCCACTGCAGACCAGACACCTCACCTCCAGAGGACCCACTAGTAGCTCTTCATTACACTTGCACCATTACAAATACTCCAAACCCATGAGCCACTGAGATCACATCGAGCGGTTGTCTCATGATCTCATGGAATTGGAAGATTCCATGAGATTATGCGACAATCGTTGGATCTTCACCATACTGGCACCACAAGCTTTGGGCCCACTAGAAAATGTTTGTCACCAGCCAACCAATGAAACATGGGCACATCACCAAACTATAGGCCCTTATCATCGTGGCTAATAGTTTTTCACATGTTCGCATAGCCTAAAAAGGGGCTATGCGATCATGCGACAGACCACTAGTGTTCTTTGAAAACAACCACTGGGCCCACCTGATCGGAGTTGCACACATGCAAAATGCTAACACCAAAGAAGAATAATGAAGCACCAAAAACAACTGAGTTTTTCTCTTGAAGGTTGAAAACATCCTTGGTTTTTAGAGTGAAGGTCGAAAACACAGGGTTTTCGATACTGAATAATTTTTTGAACCCTTCAATGCCAGTATTTCTTGCAAGCATTCAAACTTGAAAATATTTTTTGGCTTTACGAATTAGGTCATGTGATTAGAGATAGAGCATGGTGACACATCAAAGAATGTGGGGTTAAGGGTGCAAAGCATGAAACCTTGTGGATCTATTTCGCAAGCTAAAACAAGATGCAGCAGGAATTAGACATTTGCAGAGGCCAGAATTGAAAGATGGGAAACTTTGGGTAACATTTTAGTGACTTTTGCAGGATGTTAGCCTGCTAGACATTAGACCAGTGGCCTTTGAAGCAATTCATTGGGAATGGATTCATTCTGAGCACAAAACTTTGATAGAGACAAAATTGAACCAACAAGACAAACTGTGCACGGGCACTTCTTGGAAAGTAGGAAAAACTAATCTATAAAGAAGGGAAGCTAACCTAGCCTAAACTAACTAGTGTAGGGACCTAGTCAAACAAAACCATTCACTAGTTGTGAAAAGTAGCTACCCTTCCTCATTAGGATATTTTGCATTGGACTCATGAGGATAGCTACAAGTAGAAGGTTGGAAACAAAAATATACTGAACTACCTGGCATATCAACCTTTGAAATTTGTAGTCCAGATCAGAGCTGACATTCTCCCAGGGAGGCTGAAAAAATTGAATGGGCCTCTGGTCACCAAGGAGTGAATCTATGATGTCACCCTCCATGATGGTTTTCCATACCATCTCTTCTTCTATAGTTAGAGGATCATTCTCTTCTTCAATTTGAAAAGCTAATAGCTCATCTAAGCTATCAGCTTGAGGAAGGCTCACAGGAACAACTCTTTCAATAGCATCAAGCTTTGCACAAAAATCCTCTATGATATGATCAAAATAATCCTCTGAAGGGTTATTCTCATCTTCCTTGCTTTGACTCATCATGGTGACAGAAGCCGAGTCACCAAATATACTTGAATATTAACCTCTGAAAGGTCTATATTATGCAATTAGTATATCAAAGATTGCATAATCTTTGGAATTGACTTCTTTTGTTGGTCCCATCGGGCATGCCAAAATTGTTATACACTGATTTTTCACCTTTGTTTCAAGCTCAGTTGGTCTTGATAACTCTATATAACATGGGAATCATCTCAAGGTTGTGGGACCTTTGCTAACTGAGATGAAACCTCCAGGTTCTAGGCTAGTTCCTCTTGGATTGTCACCTTAGTTTTCTCTTAAATAGGAAAAGTAAATTCTTTTGAGGGAAAGGCTTAGAAGGAGTGCATGAAAGGGAAATGCTGAAAATGAAACTACCTACTAGGTGATGCACCAAAACTAGGGTTTGGATCTAAGTATAGGGGATTGAAACCAGTGAAAGGCTTAGGTCTGGGAGATCACAACTTACTAAATAGGCTTGCACAAGTGTTTCATAAGAGGGTCTACAAACAAAAGAGGGTGTTCAAGGAAAGAGAAAGATTCTTTCACAACAACAAGACTCTTAGGATTAGACAACAATCTATGACCTGCAAACAAACATTCACTCCTATAACTCAGTGTATGATTGAGACAAGACTATTAGGGGCTGAAATATACCCACAAAACATCTAAATCAAATCAAACACAATAACACACATAGTTATAGAAAGTAAGAGGAATCAGGAAACTTAAGATATCATTGAAAACATGCATACACTTTGATCCAATAAGAGATAATCCACACAAGAAAGCATAAGGACAACAAGAATGTCACAAAATAATTTGCAATATCTGAACAATGAATGGGAGATTACAAAGAGTAGAAAACCAGAGGACAGAAAAGTGTCTTAGATAGCTTTCTAGGAAAGAAACTTTCCTTTTTACAAAATGTGAACTCTAAGCACTAATGCTATCAAAAAATAATATATACAACACTCACTACATGTAGGCAGGAGTCAAAACTCTAACTAGGGTTATAGATTTTACAGTAAAATAACAAACCCTAGGGTACTTAGAATTAATGCCAAGTCTGATCATGAATATCCTCCTGCAACACCATGGCTGATCAGATAAATGACCTTGAGTACCCATTCCTATACCGTAAGTAGCCTGCAGACAAGCAACCTTGACCAACCAACCCACCTGCAAGCCGACTAAGTCATAAAGACTCCAAATCTGATCTTAGATCCCGGAGAGGACCACAAATGGCTGCCCAAAAGATCTCTACAAATTGGCCCACCATGAATGCCACCAAAGTACTTTAGAGGGATAGGAATCGACTCATGGTGGCTAGCCAGACCTCTTCATCATCTTTGCAACCTGCAACCATCCTGACGACATCAATTTTTACCTACCCGCACCTGCAAACATCTCCCTTAGAAGAAAGCCTGTCAAAACTGGCCGCACCGCTTTGAAATAGCACTGGTCACATGAGCACTATTATGCACTAAATTTGTGCCTCTGATCTCAAGCTCTCTTGGTCTTGATAATTTAGTATAACATGGGAATCATCTCCAGGTTGTGGAACCTTTTGCTAACTGAGATGAGACCTCCAGATTCTAGGCTGGTTCCTCTTGGATAATCACCCTGATTTGCTCTTAACAGGAAAGTAAACTTTCAGGGTAAAGGGTTAGAAGGAGTGCATGAAAGGGAAATGACATGAAGAAAATCTACCTACTAGGTGATGCACCGAACTTGGGTTTGGATCTCAGTATAGAGGAATGAAACCAGTGGAGGAATCAGGTCTAATAGGTCAGAACTCACTAGATAGGATTGCATAAGTATTTCATAGGAGGGTCTGAACTGAAAACTCAACCTATGACCTACAAACAAACATCATTTTCTGCAACTAGGTGTAGGAATGAGACAAGGCTACTAGGGGCTGTAGTATACCCACAAAACACCTAAATCAGATCAGACACAGGAAACACACAAAATTGCAAAAAGCAAGAGGAACTAGGAACCCCAATTTCTATTGACAACATTCATAAACTTCAATCCAATAAGAGACAAACTCGGACAAGAAGGCATGAGGACAACAAGAGTGTCATAGAATACTTTGCAATATTTGAATTCATGAATGAAAACTTACAAGATGTGGGAAACCAGAGAGAGAGAAGAAATGCTACAGATAGTTTTCCAAGAAAAGAGTCTTTCCTTTTTTACAAAATGTAAATTCTGAGCACTATAGGCTCCAAAAAAAGAATATATACATCCCTCACTGCACACAGGTAGGAGTAAAAAATATCTCCAAATTAGGGCTACATAGATATGCATTATAATAATAATCCCTAAAATCGGTCACTTCTGATCATAAATGTCTCTTCAAAATATCTCAACAGATCAGATATCCTTTTCCTTTGCATGTCCATCCCTGAATTGATCAACCTGTAGACACGAAATCCTAGATTCAAAAATCCCTCTGCAAACCCATACTACCATGAATGCACAAAATCTGATCCCATACTGGAAAGGGCTCAAAACAGTGCCCTAAAAAAAATCCCTGCACATTCCTCTAACTGCAACCACCCTGACGACATCAATCCTAGCTACCCGCAAAAATCTTCCTTAGAAGAAAGCTCATAAAAAAACAATAGGCCGCTCCGCTTTGAAATGAACCTAGTCGCATGATCGCATGAGGCTAGGAAGCCACATGCAATCATGTGACTGCCCTTTGAAAATGCCACCACTTTGACAAAGCAATGGTCGCATGATTGCATGAGGTAAAAGCCCTTCATGCGATCATGCGACAAGCTTTTTAAAAAAATTCTACCTCCGCTTCCATGCAAGACAATTGTCTCCGCAAAACATCACACCTGTCAAACTTTCCACGTGGCCCAACCAGAACTGACCACATGCTACTGGGCCTGCAACAACCTCCACCGATCTCTTTGAAAAAGACAATTAGTCACATGATCACATGAGTGTGAAAAGCTTCATGTGATCATGCAACTCCCCTTTGAATTTGTCTTCGTTTGCCACACTGACAATACTAGCCCACAAGATCTGCCATGTGTCACCCCTCTATTCATTCTGACCACCACATCAACAAACACCTTGGCACCCCTCGCATAGGACCCACCTAACTTAGCAGATCCCCATTGGATGGTTGTCACATGATCACATGGGATCAGAAGATCCCATGAGATCATACGACCACCATTGATCTTCGTCGCACTTGCACCAATGCAAAAACCTCAAGCTCCACTAACTATCTATCGCATGATGTTAACCGATGACTGCAAACCATGAACCACCACCACCAAAACTACTGACGGTTTGTCACATGGTCGCATGGGCTCAGAAAAGCCCATACGATCATGTGACCAACCGTAAGGTGTTAGTCACCGACCGTTGACAGTTTGTTTGCCTGATTGCTTACCATTTGTCGCATGATCGCATGCGGCCCGGAAGGCCCATGCGATCATGCAACCAATTGCATGATGCTAACTAATGACTGCTCGTTTCTTTTTTAACTACCAATCCTTGCTGACACTGCATCAATAGTTGTTGTATGATCTCATGGGATCAAAAGATCCTATGCGATCATGTGACAATCGTTAGATCTTCTCTACACTGGCACAACCTTAGGCACTGGGAGCCACCTGATTGGAGTTGTGCGCTTAGGGTTGAAAACACAGAAGGTGCCAAAAACACAGAGGGTTCTTGAGTGAAGGTCAAAAACACACCGAATTTTCAGAGCGGAGAGGTCGAAAACACACCAAACTTTCAGACCAAAAGGCAGAAACATCCTGAGCCTGCAGAGAGGAGGTTGAAAACACACTGGGTTTTCAACACTTGAGCAGAAAACACACTAGACTCTCGACACTAAAAGGTAGAAAACATAGAGAGCTTCAACACTTGAGCATTTATTTTTGGAAAATAGCAACCGTGGCCAAAAATGAATGATAGGGAAATTTTGGGCAACATTTTTGGCAACCTCTAGGGGATGTCATCCTGCTAAACATTTAGACCAGTTGCCAGAGAGGGATCCATTGGGCATGGGGTGAATTCTGAGTACAAAAACTTGATAGGGATAGGGAAAAAAACTAAATTGGGAAGACAAACCTGTGCACGTGCACTTCTTGGAAAGCAGGAAACAACTCTAGAAAATAGGGGAAAGAAAATAAGGAAATCTATCCTAACCTAAACTAACTAGTGCAGAGACCTGGTCAAACAAAGCCATTCACTAGTAAGCTAAAGTAGCTACCCTTTCTCCTTAGGGCTTTGAACTTTTCATAGTTGATGCTAACAAGGAGAAAGTGGAAAAAAAAGAAATACTGAATTATCCGGCAAATCTTTTCCTAAATTTGGTATACCAGATTACTAACCTCAATTAGATCATAGATGTTGCTCTCCACAGGAGTCTGATATAGCTAGATAAGCCCCTGGTCACCAAGGAGTGGCCCCTTGACATCACCCTCCATTGATTCCTTGAGTATGCATGTCTTGCTCGACCCCATTTGGGCTAGATATCTGATAGGACATCCCCTAGAGAGCATAAAACCAAGCCCCTCTTGCTGCTCAACATGTATCTTATGAATGTCTTCAGCAGGAAGGTTAGGAATTTTCTCCTCCATAATAATTTGGCACATGTTTTCTTCTTCTGTAGTTGGGACATAGTTAACCCTCTGGGACACCAATTCCTCCTTAGGCACAGGAAAGCCATTATCCTTTTCAGGAACATGAGGATCATCAACAAGAGTTGAGCAGAAAGCATCTATTATCAGATCAAAATCATCTTGTTGCTCTAAGTCAGTAGCAACTCCATCATCTTCACTTCTACAATCAGAGGGCTCAACTAATGAACTTTGTACTACCTCATCCTACTCAATATAGAAAGGCATCTCCTTAGATAGATTAGCTAGGCTCTCACCTTCTTCACTTTCTTTCTTATCCTAATCTAATTGCTCTAATCCACCCTAAGGATGTGCTTGAGAGGCTACTATCTCTGGTTGTAACACTTCTGACCTTTCTCCATCAGGAATCTCATAGTTCAAGAGAACAAGTGAAAAATTTGTAGCCTCCTTCCCAAAAAAATGGGTTCAGGTGACTGCCAGCTACTCTGATGTTTTGTGTTGGGAATGTCCTCTTGACTGGATTATATGGATGGAAAGGCCTTTTTACCAAATTTTGCCTTTTTCTCTGATGCTTCTCCTGGGATTGTGGCCTAGACTCCTAATATAGTTGCTTCTAAATTTTTCACTACTGGTTAGGATTTTGATCCTCTTGTTGATAAAGTGATCTATCCTCCAAATACTGCCCCTTTACAGTGATCAACTCTTTGGTTAGACCCTACAACAGACTCACCATCTCTTGGTTTGCTGCTTGTTGATCACTTTTCTCTTTAAGTAGCTCCTGGGGAAGGTCATTTATAGACTTCCCATAGCCAGTGCTTGCCTAAGGTTCTATTAATCCAGGTATGGGAGTAAATGGAGGCATCTGTAGAGGTATAGTGGGCTGAATATTAAGAGAAATAGGCATGGGTGGTCTTTTGTCTATCATCTCTGCCTAGATTAAGCAATTTTCTACTTTGATAGCCAGTTCAAAAGCCTGGGGCAATGAAGCACCTCCTAAAGATTGAATCATGACAGATATATCACTAGTTAGGCCTCTCAAAAAATAGAGGAAAGCACAATCTACTGAAGGCCTTATATTAATTGGAATCCTATTCCATGTCTTGAGAAATCTGCCATTAAAATCTATCATCAGCTCACGAGGATCTCTCTTTATAACTTGGAGTTGCTCCACTAGAGATAAAGAATCTGAATCATCCTTAAAGTGTTTGCCAACAATTAAAGTTCTAAACCACTCAAGAGCCCTACCTTTCAGAGATGTTGCTAATAGCTTGGTGGCTACATCCTCTTGATTAATGTTGTGTATGCTGCAAATGGTGGTCACATCTCTTATGTGCTCAAAGGCTATTGTCTATCCTTCACCTGTGAAATTAGATATACTTTTGAGTGCTGCCAAGGGCTACCCTAATTAAAGGGTGCAAATGCAAATAGTCTTGCCATCAAAAGAGTCTATTTTCTTCATGAGCTCTATCAGAAATTGGGTCACTGCTCTTAACACCCATGGAGTCACCAGATATACTTGAGTATTAACCTCTTTAAGGCCTGTATTATGCAATCAGTATATCAGAGATAGCATAATATTCAAAATTGACTTCTTTTTAACTCCCACTGGGCGTGCCAAAAATTGTTATACACTGAATTTGAACCTCTAATCTCAAGCTCTCTTGGTCTTGATAATCCAGTATAACATGGGAATCATCTCAAGGTTGTGGGACCTTTTGCTAACCCAGATGAGACCTCCATATTCTAGGCTGGTTCCTCTTGTATAATCACCCTGATTTGCTCTTAACAGGAAAGTAAACTTTGAGGGGAAAGGGTTAGAAGGAGTGCATGAAAGGGAAATGACATGAAGCAAATCTACCTACTAGGTGACACACCAAACTTGGGTTTGATTCTCAATATAGAGGAATGAAACTAGTGGAGGAATCAAGTCTAATAGGTCACAACTCACTAGATAGGCTTGCATAAGTATTTTGTAGGAGGGTCTGAACTAAAAACTCAACCTATGACCTGGAAACAAACATCCTTTTCTGCAACTAGGTGTAGGAATGAGACAAGGCTACTAGGGGCTATAGTATACCCACAAAACACCTAAATCAAATTAGACATAGCAAACACACAAAATTGTAGAAAGCAAGACGAACTAGGAACCCCAATTTCTATTGACAACATTCATAAACTTCAATCCAATAAGAGAAAAACTCAGACAAGAAGGCATGAGGAAAACAAGAGTGTCACAGAATACTTTGCAATATTTTAATTCATCAATGAAAACTTACAAGATGTGGGAAACTAGAGAGCAGGAAGAAATTCTATAGATAGTTTTCCAAGAAAAGAGTCTTTCTTTTTTTCCAAAATGCAAATTATGAGCACTACAGGCTCCAAAAAAAGAATATATACATCCCTCAATGCACATAGTTAGGAGTCAAAAATATCTCTGAATTAGGGCTACATAGATATGCATTATAATAATCATCCCTAAAATCGGTCACTTCTGATCATAAATGTCTCTTCAAAATATCTCAACAGATCAGATATCCTTTTCCTTTGCATGTCCATCCCTAAATTGATCAACCTGCAGACATAAAAGCCTGGATTCAACAACCCCTTTGTAGACCCATACTGCCATGAATGCAAAAAATCCGATCCCATACTGGAAAGGACTCAAAACGGTGCCCTAAAAAAAATCCCTGCACATTCCTGTAACTGCAACTGCCCTGGTGACATCAATTCTAGCTACCCACAAAAATCTCCCTCAGAAGAAAGCTCATAAAAAAACAATAGGCCGCTCCGCTTTGAAATGAACCTAGTCACATGATCACATGAGGCTAGGAAGCCACATGCGATCATGCGACTGCCCTTTGAAAATGCCACCGCTTTGACAAAGCAATGGTTGCATGATCGCATGAGGTAAAAGGCCTTCATGCAATCATGCGACAAGCTTTTTAAAAAAATTCTACCTCCGCTTCCACGCAAGACAATTGGCTCCGCAAAACATCACACCTGTCAAACTTGCCATGTGGCCCAACCGAAACTGAGCACATGCTATCAGGCCCGCAACAACCTCCACCAACCACTTTGAAAAAGACAATCAGTCAGGTGATTGCATGAGCCCAAAAAGCTTCATGCGATCATGCAACTCCCCTTTGAATCTGTCTCCATTTTCCACATTGACGCTACGGGCCCACAAGATCTACCACATGTCACCCCTCCATTCATTCTGATTGCCAAATCAACAAACACCTCGGCACCCCTAGCATAGGATCCACCTAACTCAGCAGATCCCCATCAGACAGTTGTCGCATGATCGCATGGGATCGGAAGATCCCATGAGATCATATGACCATCATTGATCTTCATCGCACTTGCGCCAATGAAAAAACCTCAGGCCCCACTAACTACTTGTCGCATGATGTTAACTAATGACTGCAAACTGTGAACCACCACCACCGAAACCGTTGACAGTTTGTCCCATGGTTGCATGGGCTTGGAAGAGCCCATGCGATCATGCGACCAACTGTAAAGTGTTAGTCACCGACCACTGACAATTTTTTTTCCTGATTGCTTACCATTTGTTGCATGATCACATGTGTCTCGGAAGGCCCATGAGATCATGCGACCAACTGCGTGATGCTAACTAATGACCACTTGTTTCTTTTTTAACTACTGATCCTTGCTGACACCACATCAATGGTTATTGTATGGTCTCATGGGATCAGAAGATCCCATGCGATCATACGACAGCCATCAGATCTTCTCTGTGCTGGCATGACCTTAGGCACTGGGACCTACCTAATCGGAGTTGCGCGCTTAGGGTTGAAAACATAAAAGGTGTTGAAAACATAAAAGGTGCTAAAAACACAGAGGGTTCTTGAGTGAAGGTCGAAAACACACTAAATTTTTAGAGTAGAGAGGTCAAAAACACACCAAACTTTCAGACCAAAAGGAAGAAACATCCCGAGCATGTAGAGAGGAGGTTGAAAACACACTGGGTTTTCGACACTTGAGCAGAAAACACACTGGACTCTCGACACTAAAAGGTAGAAAACATAGAGAGCTTCGACACTTGAGCATTTCTTTTTGGAAAATAGCAACCGTGGCCAAAAATGAATGACAGGGAAATTTTGGGCAACAATCACACGAGCCCAAAAGCCTTCATGAGATCATGCAACAAGCCTCATTGAATCCGTCTCCGCTTCAGACACGTCCTGCAAACAAACACTGGCAAAAATGCAGGCCTGAGATCACATTGCCTTTGAAAAAATGCTAGTCGCATGATCACATGAGCTTAGAAAGCCACATGTGATCATGTGACAAGCCCTCTGTTCACTGCAACCTACCATGCAAGACACTTGGCCCACAAGATCTGCCACCTTAGTCTGACCCATGACAACACCACAGGAAATGCCCTTAGAATGACAACAACACAAGATCCCATGCGAACATGTGACAACCATAGATCTTGCATCTACGGGGCCAATGTTATACCCTTGGCCCACCATAGACTGGACACGTTGCCTCCAGAGGACCCACCAGTAGCTCTTCATCACACTTGGGCCATTGTAGATACTCTAGACCCATAAGCCACCGATCTCACATCGGGTGGTTGTCGCATGATCTCATGGAATCAAAAGATTCCATGAGATTATGTGACAACCATCGAATCTTCACCGCACTAGCACCGCAAGCTTCGAGCCCACCAATAAATATTTGTCACTAGCTAGCCAATGAAACACGGGCACATCACCAAACTATAGGCCCTTGTCAGTGCGGCTAATGGTTTGTCGCATGTTTGCATAGCCTAAAAAGGGGCTATGCGATCATGTGACAGACCACTAGCGTTCTTCGAAAACAACCACTAGGCCCACCTGATTGGAGTTGTACACATGGAAAATGTTGACACCAGAGAAGAATAATGAAGCACTAAAAACAATTGAGGTTTTCGCTACTGAACAATTTTTTGAACCCTTTGACGCCAGTATTTCCTGCAAGCATTCAAACTTGAATATCTTTTTGGGCTTTGCGAATTAGGTCATGCGATCAGAGCTAGAGCATGGTGACACATCAAAGAATGTGGGGTTAAGGGTGCAAAGCATGAAACCTTATGGATCTATTTCACAAGCTAAAAGAAGATGTAGCATGAATTAGATATTTTCAGAGGCCAGAATTGAAAGATGGGAAACTTTGGGTAACAGTTACTTTATCCCAGTCACTTAAGTTGTCCCAATTTGCATGTGCATGAAATAATCCCTAAGTTCAGTGGTTTAATTTTTCCTAAGTCTCAGCGTACAAAATATTTTCCCTAAGGTTAAATTTCAGCTTGATCTAACGGTCTTCACCATTCCGCAAGCAAAAGATGCGCGTGTGTTACGATCATGGTTTAGCGAGAACCGTTGATCTTGTTTTCTCTAGCATTGCAGTGTGTCAATGGGTCCAGTGCCACGTCGACTAATTTCATGGCTTTTCATTCATCGGTGGACTAGTGATTTGGCTATTGTTGGTGGGCCCTTTCTCTTCAGTGGGTTAAGTTCCAATCGCATCTCACAGCTGTCATTATACCGGTGATCCAAGATGCACATGTTTTATCATCATGGTATAGCGATAGCCATAGATCCTTCTCCATCACCTGGCTTCTTATAGAGGGTCCTGTGTCAGAGATAGATGCTACATGTATCTTGATTGTTAGTTTCTCATTCATCGGCTGGTGTGCGATGTGGAAATTTGTCAGTGGGACTAGCCCCTTTCGGCAGTCACTCTGACATCTGCAGAGGATCGACGACTGGCGTATGTCCGCAAGGCTTTGTGTCAGAGCATGCCATCATGTGACAACCGTTGATCTTGTTTTCTCTTCAGGCTCTGTCAGATGGGTCTCATGTCAGAAGGTATGCAACGTGTATTCAAAATTCTACAGTTTGATTGGTTGTTTGGTAGTCTATGTGGCACTTGTCAGTGGGCCCGTGGGGTCAAGGCTTTCTAAAGTGATTATCTCTTTGTAGGATCTCATGGCTATCATTACACCATGAATCTCAAATGCTCAATCATTAGCGATGGCAGTATAGTGATAGCCATTAGATGGTGTTCTCAGGGATGTGGGTACAACGTCTTGTCAAAGATGCTGATTTGCTCGCTTCCGATTGGTTGCTGACTTCCACAGTGCATTTGACTTGTCAAAGATGGGTTTTAAACTATTTTCCATGTGCATCGTGGCCATTCATCTACTAAGAATATTTTTCATCGATGGCTACATTTTAAAAAATGACCTGGTAGCCGTTATTATTCAAATTTAAAAATATTTCTGCAAAGGTTTTGCTAGGGTTTATGGGTAGCTAGAATTGAATTTCTTTAGGACAGGGATGGTTGGAAAGATGATGATAGATAATCTAATCATCGATGCCATGGATTTCACAGACTACCATGTTGTGTTGAAGCTTTAATGAGCTTGGCGCCACCTTTTGCAGGGTTAATCATTTTAAACCCAGATATCAGACCAAGATCAGATTTGGATGCATTCATGGATTAGTGGAGTTTCAGATGGGTAGATCAATCAAGGTTGATGTGTCTGTAGGTGGGCTCAGTGCCAGGACCAACACCTAAGGAAAAGATTTGATTTGATCACTAGCTGTTCTCAGAGATTTGATGATGGTAATCAGTGTACCATTAGGGTTTGATATTTTATTATAGATTTATGTAACCCTAATTAGGTTTTGACTGTGGCCTGTGTGCCAAAAGGAGATGTATATATTGTATTTTTGGAGCCTTAGAGCTCAGAGGTTAGAGAGTTCACATTTTGTAAAAGAAGAAAATCTCTTTCTTAGAAGGCTATCTGTGGCATTTTCTGCCCTTTGGTTTTCTACATTCTTTAATCTTTCATTGAGGGTTCAAATATCGAAGAGGTACTTTTTGACAATTCTTCATGTCCTTATGCTTCCTTGTTTGTATTCTCTCTTATTGAATCAAAGTACATGATGTTTTAGTGATATCTTAGGGTTCCTGATCCCTCTCTCTTTCTGTAATTGTGTGTATTATTGTGAATGATTTGATGTGAATGCTTTTGTGGGTATACTCCAACCCCTAAACAATCTTGTCTCATTCCTATACCTAGTTGCAGAGGTGAATTTTTCTTGCAGGTCATAGATTGTTGTCTAATCCAAAGAGTGTTATTGTTTGTGAAAGAATCTATTTCTTTCCCTAAATACCCTCTTTATTTGGAAACCCCTCTATGAAATAGTCATGCAAGCCTATTTAGTGAGTTGTGATCTAGACCTAAGTCTCTCATTGATTGCACTCCTCTATACTGAGATCCAAACCCTAATTTTGGTGCATCACCTAGTAGGTAGTTTTCTTTCAAGTCATTTCCCTTTCAAGCATTCCTTCTATCCCTTTCCCTCCAAAAGTTTTACTTTTCATGTCTAGAAGCAAATTAAGGTGATTATCCAAGAGGAACCAACCTAGAACTTGGAGGTCTCATCTCAGTTAGCATAGGTCCCACAACCTAGAGATGATTCCCATGTTATACTAGGTTATCAAGACTACGGGAGCTTGAGACAAAGGTGTAAACTTAGTGTATAATAGTAACTAGTACTTTTTATTCAATCTTAATTAGTATTATTAAAGTAATCAATTCCAGTTTGCAGTTAATTTAATTGACCTATTAGTCATTTGTTAATCAGTAGAGCATTATAGATGAATCTATTGTTTGAATTTATTTTTAGGTGTTGTCATTATGTTTTGGAAAAAGTTGGTAGAATTATTTGATTAACTTAATTGTTAGTGAATTCTCATTAAATTATTTATAATTATATGTTTATTAAATTTTGATAATTGATTTGATTAACCTTTGGTTAGTCAACTAAATTCACTTATATATTTTGGCTTTAGTACTTAATTTACTAGTAGAGTGGTCATTAGGATTAAATGAATATTATCAGTATAACTAAGACTTGTTTATAATTTGAATGAAACATGTTATTAACTATAGGTTAATGTTAACATGATGGATTAGAATAGCCCTCATAGTTGATTGGCTTTTGCACCTAATTTTGTTGAGCAAGATCATTAACCCTTCGCCATGTGTTACTTCAATTAGTAGTTAGCCTTCCTGCTCACAGCTTTAACCTTTCCACTTTAGGAAACTATTATCCTTTAAACATAAACTTATATTCCCTTTTTTTTTAAAAAGATGGTGTGGTTTTGTGCATTAAAATTTTGGGCATGACAAAATTTTCTTTCCCCTCACCACTTAAAAAGAAATTGGTGCAAGTGTCATTAGGGGATCTCATTTGTCAAACAAAAATTTAGATGAGTTACTCTTAGGAGATTAAAGATCAAGGCTTACTCAGATGTGCTTCCCTAGATGCTAGCCATGACATGAATGGTCTTCCTGATTCAGGGTAGGCTAATCTTTCTCCAAATGTTCTATTGCATGATCAATAGATCATGGCCTCCCCACTTCAGCAAGAGTCTGGTCATCTTGACTACAAACCTATTGATTCTCCAGAGTGAGAAGGTTTGGAAGAACCTATCCATGATTTTCCTTCACCCATGTTTTCTAGGACTGAAGTAATAGGGGAAGGTTCTTAGTCTCCTTCGATCACAAATGAGCGTGTTTTCACTGGTTCTGATATTCAACATGATCTTAATCTGTTAAAAGGGGGTCACCCCACAGAAGAAGATATGGAGAGAATTGTGGATTCTCTTGTGTTAGGGGTTGTAGACAAAATCTTTGATGAAATATCTAGAGAGGAGGTTCCATATTATGATGAAATGTTAATGAGGTCAAAGCCTCTTTTGAACCAATATATAAATGTTTCCTCCCCCTCTTCCTTAACATGTTCTATCACACAGTCAAAGGCCGATCCTTCTTTTTCTCAGAAGGGAAAGTCTATCAAGAAGCCAAGGGGAAAACCACCTAAGAGATCTAAGACTCAAGAAGAAATTGTAGCTGGGGTTCACCAAACTCTTACTTTTGAAAAAACTCTTAGGAAATGCAAGGAGGATGTAGTAATTTTTATTGTTGCTCATTGCAAAGCTGGAAGGAGAGCTTTGGGCTCTCCGAGGTTATAATGAGAATTATAACTTGGAATGTTAGAGGCATTAATGCCTCTAACAAAGCTCACCTCATCAAGGATCAGCTCGAAGTGAGTGGGGCAGACATAATTCTATTGCAGGAAATAAAGTTGTCTAAGGAAAATGGTGATAAATTATTTAGCTCTTGGAAAAAGTGGTCCTTTGTGCATTCTCCATCTTTTGTCACATCAGGGGGTTTGGCAATTCTATGGAAGCCTCATAAATTCCAACTGCTTCTCTCAGGCTCCTTGGCTAATTGGATGATGGTATAGGTCTCAGTGTTCAATTTCTCATTTCATTTACTGAATATCTATGGTCCTACTCCCCTTCTGAGAAAATAGAGATTATGGGGTATTCTCACTCAACGTCTGCTTAATCTTGTTGATTCTAAAATCATCTTGGGTGGTGATTTTAATGATACTCTAGGGAGTATGGATAAAGTAGGTGGAGCTGAGCCCTCATGGAGGGTGACCCAAGATTTTAAGAGTTTTCTAAAAGGTAATAACTTGTATGAATGTGTCCCTTCTAATGGAAGAATATCATGGTCCAACAAAAGAAAGGGATCTCAATTTGTAGGTGTTAGACTAGATAGATTTTTGTTGAACCCTCAATAGACTCTTGACTAGGGTCCATGCGTCTCTTCCAATCTTTCCCTACCAGGCTCAGATCATTTTGCAGTGACTCTTGTAGTTAACATCCAGTCTAACAAGTTCAAGCCAAAATCTTACGTTAAGGTGGAAAGAATGTGGTTCAGGGACCCCAATTTTCTCAAACAATTGAAAACATGTTGGTTGGAAAGCCCTTTTGTTCATGGATCAAGGATGTTCTAATTATCTAAGAAACTATCTTCTCTAAAAGATAAAATTAATGAGTGGAATGGATCTATTTTTGGTAATATTTTTGTTGAAAAGGCAAATCAATATGTTATTCTAAATGGTCTCTCGATAGAAGTTTACGATATCTAGAAGGATCTTAATCTTAAGCTAGATGAAGTATTACTCAAAGAGGAAACCTATTGGAGGAAACAATCTCGTGAGTTGTGGCTTAGGGAGGGGGACAAGAACACTAGTTTTTTTCATGCTTCAACCAAGCCTAGGAGACAAAAGAATGCTATTTTTCAAATTAATGATGCTCATGGAAATCTGCTCAAGAAGGAGAATGATATTCAGGAGGAAGTAGTGCACTTTTTTAGTTCTCTTCTCAATGGTCCCCAACCACCTCATGTGGAGAGTGTTCTTGATTGTATTCCAAAGCTGGTCTCTATTGCTGATAACCATTTTCTTATGTGACCTTTTACTTTGGAGGAGATTAGAGGGGTTGTTTTGTCTATGGGTTCGGATAAGGCACCTAGTCCAGATGGCCTTACTCCCTTATTATATCAGAAATGTTGTGATTTCATGGGGGTGGATATTTTATTGGCTATGGAGGAATCTAGATGATATGCTTGTATGTTCAGATACTTTAATAATACTTTTATTACCCTCATACTAAAATGTGAGCAGCCTACATCCATTTCAGATTACAGACCAATCTCTCTTTGCAATACAATCTATAAGATCTTCACCAAATCTATTGCTCTTCAATTGGGTGAGATCATTCCTAGAATCATAGCAGATCAGCAAGGGGGATTTGTCCTTGGCAGGGACATGGTTGAAGGGGCACTTGTTTCTCATGAAGTTCTTCATTCCATTAAGGCTGAGGGAATGCAAGCCATGATCCTAAAACTTGACATGATGAAGGCTTATGATAGGGTCAGTTGGTCTTTTCTGATATAGGTTCTTATTAAGATGGGCTTGAGTACAAGGTGGGTTAAGTGGATCCTATCATGTATTAATGGGGCCAATTTTTCAGTTCTTATTAATGGTTCCCCATGTGGCTTCTTCTCTTCCACTCAGGGAGTGCGGCAGGGTGACTCCCTTTCACCCTTTTTATTTATTATCATGGATGAAGGCCTTAGTAGATTAATAGCATATAAATAGGCCTAGGGGATTCGGGAGGGCATCTCCATTAGGGGCACACATCTGTCCTTTACTCATACTTTGTTTGATGATGATTCTCTTTTATTTGGAAGGGAAAACATTGTCGAGGCATATGCTATTAAACAAACTCTAGATGACTATTGCTCAGCTTTAGGCCAGAAGCTTAATGTGGCAAAATCAAAAAATTTCTTTTTCAACACTCCCTTGCAGATATTTGGGAATTCCTTTTTTCCAAGGGGCATGTAAGAAAACTTTTTGGGATAACATCCTCCAAGTGATTAGGGATAGAATTGCTGCTTGGAAGCCCAAGTGGCTCTCATTGGCAGGTAGAATTCTATTGGCAAAATCTATCCTAAGCTCAATTCCTAATTATGTGATGTTAGTTCTGCTAGCTCCAAAAGGGGTTTTGGAGGCTATTTGAAAGTCCATAAAAAATTTCATTTCGAAAGGAAATCTTGATGATAAGCCTAAGATTCCTCTTATATCCTGGGATACCATCTACACCCCTAAAGATTGTGGTGGTGCTGGGCTGCACAACCTTTTTGAAAGGAAAATTAGTTTGGGAGTCAACTTATCATGGAAATATTATGAGAATCCACAGGCCCTTTGGGCTAAAATATTGAGAGGTAAATATCTTGACAATTTTGATCTAGATAGGATTTTTACTATTAAGAACCCTCATGCCAGATCTGCCATGTGGAACTTCCTTTTCAAGTGTATGAAAATCATCTTCCCACATCTTTCTTAGGTCATTAATTCAGGAAACAAGGCTTTGTTTTGGACTGACTCTTGGAATGGTCTTCCCCCTCCATCTTCTATTTATAACTTTTCCTCAGCTAGACAAGTTTTGGAAGGATTTTGGGGAGTTCAGGTCAAGGATTATTTTTTGATCATAGTGGTTGAGGGCATTCAAAGGGTGGTTTAGAAGGACTTCTCCCACCTTCCTTTTCCTTAGGTTGAAAAGGATAGACTTTTGGTTCTACTTGATCAGAGGCGTCTTGTCTATACTGAGGATGATGATTCTCTTATTTGGGTTAAAGTAGCTTTTGGTAGATATACGGTGTGGGAAGGATATATATCTTTATATACTAAACACACCCAGTTGGATAATACTTTGTTTTGGTTCTGCTGGCACAACATAGTTCTACCTAAACTAGGTTCATTCCTTTGGGTATCACTTCATTAAATAATTTTGTCTAGTGATCATCTCCTTAGATTGGGAATTTCAAGTAGATTCCCTTGTGTTTTTTGTGGGAACACTCTTGAAGATGCAAACCACTTGCTCATGAATTGTGACTTTGCATATGATTTATGGTCTTGGGCTCTTGGCAAACTAGGTTGGCAGGGTCCTCTACATTGTTACCTCCATCAGTTTCTCCTCCAATGGCCTTTACTTTATAGAGACTCTTTTTTCACAAATATATGGAGGGTTGTTCCAGCTGTAATCACTTGGTGTTTATGGTGGGAAAGGAACAAGAGGATCTTCAAGAAGTAATATTGGATGGTTAAATAGGTCACTGTATTGGCAGAGAAGTCAATCTTAGAGATGGTTAATGCTTATGTTAGTAGCTCGAAGTCTCTATCATCTACGTTCTCTTCTCAAGACTCCAGGATTTTGGATAATTGGCTTTTAATACATATTCCATTTAAGGGAGTTCTAATTGGTAAGAATTGTAAGTAGGACATTAGGAAGGATGTGAAATGGGATCCCCTAGATAATTACTTCGTCAAGTTAAATTTTGACGGTACTTCCAAAGGGAACCCAAGGGTCTCAGGAGCTGGGTGGGTTCTACGGGACTCGCAAGGCCATGTTATCCGAGCGGCAGGAGTTAGACTTCCTTATGGATCCAATAATTTGGAAGAAGCCAGCGCTTTGTTGTTCAGTATCAGGGGGGAAATCCATTTGGGTATTAAACAAATTCACTTGGAAGGTGATTCCCAGTTGGTCACCTCGGCAGTTTCATTGGGCAAGTCTGTGAACTGGGAGATTAACTATGTTCTAAGTGAAGCGCACAAATCCATCCCACTATTTGAGGAATACAAGATATCACACTGCTATAGAGAGGAAAATGGGCTTGCTGACTACCTAGTGAATTTGGGAGTTTCTCTTCGTCAGGGCTCTTTTGAGTGGGACCATAATCAGCTAGTGTCTTCTCTTCTTACCAATGATAACTTGGCAAGATTTTCAAGGGAGTTATCTTTTTTATTTACTTACATTTTTGTCAGAGTGAGCCTTTGTAACATATTATTTTCACTTTCTTATGAGACCATTACAAAGTGGTATGCATTATAGGGTGTTTAAACTAGAGTTCCATTCATTCAAATTGTATTTGATTATATTAAAATTTAAATTTTGTAACATATTGTTTTTAATTGAAATTAAAATTAAGTTTTATTAGACTAATATAAACAGTTATGTATTTATTTTAAAGTAAATATATTATTTTTCATTAGAATTAGTTTATTTATTTTTATAAATAAATTTTTATTTTTATTTAAGCACTATGATTTTTTATATAAAAAATGATTTTATTTTTGAAAAGAATATCATTTATTATTCCAGTGACTATACTATTTTATTTTTATTTTGAAAAGTCAAGTATATATTATATTGATATATATTACATTGTGATTGTGTTGACAGACATTCTATAATGCGTTAAGAAAAACCACGTGACCTATATTTTTATTTAAATTAAATAGTTTCAAAATAATGTTTCTTACCATTTTTTAAATAGATGTGTTTAATTTATGTATATTAGTGATTTTAAAATTTTAAAAGCCCATGTTAATGTTATTTTACTTTTTATATACAAAATCACAACAAATATAACTAGTTTTAATAAATAATCAACTATACCTAATATACTCACCCTTCATTGCAGATCATTTTTTTTGTTTAAAAATTGACCAATCTATTTTAAAGGTCTTAATAATAAACCATTATTTGTTAAAAATAATTAAGTGTAGAAATAACATTCCTTGGTTCTTATTTTCACTATCATATTTTTTTAAATCTCAAATAGATTTTAGATTACAATTCTATATTGTTTTACATTTATCAATATTTATTTGAAGTATAAGAGTATGAAACCAACAATTTTATAGTTTAATTGTGGAAGATAATGGTTTTTAAAAATCTGCAAATGTATTTTGTATTAAATCTAAACAAAATTGATTTCTAAGATGTCCTTAAGTTTGACATAATTTGGACAATAATGGGGACTCAACAACTCAAGTTTTCTCTATTTTGAAAACATAAGTGAATGATGAAGGCATGATTTGATAAATTTGAATTGTTTCACTTGCCATGGATTGTGGAATTACATTGTCAATTATAATGCAAAATTAACATGTTTGAGCTGATTGGGGAAGATCTAATAATGCATAAATTTGCAATAGATTTGAGTCATAACTTTAACTCTTTTTGAGTCACATGGTATCAAGGCTAAGTTGGATTGGAAGGGAGTATGAATTACTAAGTCATCCACCAAAATAAGTGGAAGTTGATAACCTTGTTCCTTAAAAAAATAAGCTTAGTTCTATACTTCGGGTAGGGTTGAGAACACTTATAGTGAAAGTAGAGGATGTCAGAGATAGGAGATTCCAGAAGTTAGATGATGATGTTTAAAATAAATAAGTTGGATTTTATTTTAGTTGTTCTCACAAAGAATTTAGGAATTGAAAGACCTTATTTAGAAGAGGAGCCAAATTTTGATCATAATAAAGCAAGGAGAAAGTTCTCAAGGTAGCTTCTTTGAGGCTCAAGCGAAAATTGGCATTTAACCCTATAAAAGAAATTAACACAAAGAAGCTAAACCAATAAATTTTATAGATGAAAGAATACTTTAACTTGTATAAAATTTAGATCAAAAATTATAATTTGTATGGCTCAAGCTTATTGATCATGTACTAGTTATGTTATGAAGGTTATGAATATACTTGGAATACAAATGTGTTGTGCATATTTCTAAATAGATAGAGTTCATTTTTTTTCTTATGTGCTATGAGAAAGAGGATTATGCAACAAAACTATTTCTAGAAAAGACAAAGCTAGAAAACACACCTTAATTGGTAATGCCTCTAGCTATTCGTCACACAATAATACATGCCAAGCATTCATAAGATATTTTAACATCATCTTCATAAGTCATTTTTAGTGAATTTGAGAATGTCCTCCAATGGATTGGGGTGGTGTTTGAGTTTGGAAAGGGATGTGAAATAATTTCCAAAATAGTTCAAATGTACACATATTTTTGAAGTCATAACAATTCTCTACAAATATCTTCACCATTTCCGTTGGCGGCCTAGTGACTCTAAATCTCTCCAAATTTGCATTCCACGTAGTGATGGGTTGGTAGTTGTAGGTGAGTGGAAGGAATCCAAAATGTCTATAGTGCTTGATGAAAATGGCCTCTTCTATGGCAGGCTAAAAATCCTAGATGGTTTTTATGAAGATACTCTACTTTTATTTTTCTCTACCTATATTAGTGTGTCTCTAGTGCACCCAAGGATTCAAGACTACTATAATTTGTGGCTGGACTAGATTATGGGAAACCATAGGGTATCTAAGTGGGGATGTTGTTTGGTTTGGAGAAATATTTGAACTTTTAGCAGTAGAGTCAATCACCTTCAAGTATGATCCATAGTGACCAATGGTTCTACAAGTATTCCTAGGGTTTCTCTTCCAAACAAGGTTCTTAGGAACCTACTCCAATAGGTCATGTACTCCAACCTAATCTAGGTTGACTCTTCTTCACAACCTTGCCTAGGTCCACTCCAAGTTTCCCATTCCAATATGGCAATATGTTTCACAATAAGGAATTTCCAATTCCTTATTTGAACCTTGAACCCTTAAGACCTACCTTAGACCCCACTTCCACTTTGCAATTAGGATCTCATCAAAACACTTCCATCATTCATGTGAATGCCTTTATTGACTATTTTCCATATAACATGAATATTTATGAAGGTTTCAACCCACTGTTAAATACCCACAATGTATTTTGTGTTATTAGGCCTAATAGGAGACCCAATTCTAGTAGCCCTCCTATTTGACTATTATGGCTCTAAAATCCAAAAATCCTTAACAACCATAAAATAAATCATATTTTATGTTCCCTTTTGGACCTACTTTAAAATGTCACGAGATGGTGTCTAGGTTTTGGGTTTGACTGGGTCAACGAGAGTTGCCTCTAAACTAGCCTACTAGGCCTAATTATGCAAGGCTTGTGTAAAACCTTCACGAGTCTAGATATTTTACCAAACCAACCACTTTTCCTAGCAGAAGACCCTCTAAGGACTCCTTCTATGCATCCATAACACTCTAGATTGCATCATACCAAGAACCAAGCCTAGGGATTCATGGAAATAATTAGAGATTTCTTTTCCTTTCTTGAAACCAAATACATCCTAAAATATGTACAAATACCTAACATTCCATAAAAGGATGGCCATTTCCCATGGTGTAATGTCAGGTTATTTAGATTTCTTTCCAAATCCTTTGTTTGGTTGTTTCATGGACTAGTCAAAGAAAATAAATTATTAACTCTTCCCTGATGGATTCAAGAGCACTCCAAACTGATTGGGAAAAGATCATAACTCATCAACTTACCAAGACATACACAAAAATTTTGAACTCCAATCAATGGACATCACATGTCATGGTCATAGTAAGAAACAATGAATAAAATTTAGGATAAAAATGAAAAAATCTTTTTGATTCAATGCCAAAACCACCATTACATCTTCTCTCAAGTTCTCTGATGAAATAGAACTCAATTCCATCAGCTGTAACCACCTTTTGATCTTCCTAGTCATTAAACTACCAGGAAGAAACTTCTTGACAATTTGTAAAATTTTCTCATGACAACATTCAAGCAATTTTACATCTTTCTGGACATTCATATTACAAAAAAAAGTCCAAAATTATATGGATCATGAGGATCCTTAGGTGCTCCTACACCATACTCCCCAGGAAGACAAAAATCAAGTCCCTTTCAGAGTTTCTAGTTTTTGTAGACTGGATCCATGCTTCAAAATATCTGCCTCATGCATCCAAGTAGCCTTAGAATTAGGTAATCAAGACCATTTGACAAAATACTCCTTATAGGTGCCCCTCCTCATTTGCCTCACCACCTTGGTATCCAAAATACTCTCCAACTTCACAAGTTCATTAGGGGAAAGGTCCTTGACCCAATCCTCATCTGGGGTTGCATGGCCTTCAACAAAATCTTCACCTGTACAAAGTGGTGGCCTATAAGGAAACACATTCGCTATATTAATAATGGAAGAAATTCCTAAGCCAAGAGGCAACTCAATTTCATATGCATTAGGACCAAGTTTGTACACTATCTTACAAGCTCTTATATTCTTCATAAGTGGATTTTTAGGTTGGCCATTAGGAAACCTCTTAATCTTGAAGAAGTCCATGACAATATCACTTTTCTTGAATTGTACATCTCTTTTCTTCAAGTCAAATTTGTCCTTATACTTCATGGTATTATGCTCTAAGGTCTTCTTCACTTGTTCATGTACTTATTTCATGGCAGTAGAAAAATATTCCCCTTGAGCACTTCTCCTCTTTGTACCCTACAAGTCTCTAAGTTACAAGACTACCCTATGATGGAAGCCATACACCACTTCAAAGGTACTATTCCTTGTACTTCTATTGACACAATCATTGAAGGCAAAGTATGCTTGACTGATGACTAGATCCCAAGCCATGCCATGTTCTTTTGCGAATGGTAGGAAGATGAAAAAGACAACTATGTACCACGTTTCCTCCGCAATGTGTGCTAGAAATGGCCAACAAATTTGGAATCCATATATGATGATCTTATCTACTGGGGTTCTAATTTTTATTTACCGCGGGATGTTCTTTAATTTTACAATGAATGTTTCAGGTGGTTTAATGAATTTTATATCCCACTATTTATTAAAAAAATTTGTCTCAATTTATTAAATTTTAATTAAATTATAGTTCCATTCATTCAAATTGAATTTCATTACATTATAATTAATTCTATAACATTTTTTTAATTGAGGTTTTATTAGTTCAAATTAGGTTTTGTTAAATTAATATAAAAAATTAATTATTTATTTTAAATGAATTATTTTATTTTTTATTAGATTTTATTTTTTTTAATAAATAAATTCTAATTTTGAATTAAGAATTATGTTTTTTATGTGAAGAATGATATTATTTTTTAAAAGAAAATCATTTATTATTTGGGTGATTTCTTTTATTTGGAAAATTATAAGTCATGCCCTTAGTGGCTACGACTGCATGTCGCACCCCTCAGTTGCCTGCAACTTCATTCGCAATCCTAACGGAGGCCGTGACTTTTAATTGCTGACCGTTTATTTCATTTATTTATAAATTTTATTATGTATTAATTTATCTTTTTTAATTATAATTTTATTAATACAATATATTAATATATTAATTAAAAATAATATAATAATATAATAATGTAATATATATGTGTGTGTATGTTAATTGTTAATATATATGTGTGTGTATGAAATTCATTTTATATTGAATGAGTTTTTCAGAATTCTTTGATAGATATATAATTATTAATATATATTTAGATATACGTAATACATGTTTTTATATATTTATATTCTAATATTAATACAATTCATTTTCTTGATCTATGTTAATTCAATTTGGTTTGGAGAACATTATATCTGTATGTTCACAAAATTGAATTGTTTGTAAGTAGTATTATGGAATTGGAATTGTGCTTTTCAAATTTAGAATTTAGCTACATACTTATATGTTAGAAACAACTTTTTTTTTAAAAATTCCAATAAAAAAATAAAAATAATATAAATTCTTTAGCAAGATCTTGTAGGGATCTTTACATAAAATATGACAATATTGAACTATGAAGAAAATGCAAAGTACATGTAAGATTACCAAGCTAGTCTAATTATCTTTGGCATGTTGCTCTCTTCTAAGCACAAGTGATACACAAGACTGTTAGGAATAATAGTCCATAATACAACTGAGAGAGGGGATGACTCAGTTGTATGAAAAACTATTAAACTTTAAACTTTGAATAGAAGCAGTATCAAATTCAATGAACACAATGAATGGCAACACAATAACATAATATTTTGTTTTCGAGGAAACCCTGTTAAAGGTAAAATCTCGGTGGAAATTAACAACCACTAATGATGTACAGAGGGTTTAGTATCCTTGTTACAAGATCTAGCCCTATTAGGAGTTGAGTAAAAAATTATAGTACACAGTCATTGTTAGAGGACAGACCCTGTTAAGAGTCAAGAAAAAGAAGGGTGGGCTCACTCCCCAGGCTCACTGCCAAAAGAAGGTTATGTGTGTGTGTTATATATATATATCATGCCCTTAGTGGTTGCGACTGCATGTTGCACCCCTCAGTTGCCTATGACTTCATTCGCAATCCTAAGGGAGGCCATGACTTTTAGTCGCTGAGAGTTTATTT